>CAUYPK010050290.1:0-41764 GCA_963574355.1 Loris lydekkerianus | reverse complement strand
CCCCCCCCCCCCCCCCCCCCCCCCGCCCCCCCCCCCCCCCCCCCCCCCCCCCCCCCCCCCAGCACGGGGGATAGGGAGAGGATGCGGTCCCAGTGGCCGCAGTGGGACACCCACCTCACCCCTCCAGCCCGAGGGGGGACTGCGGCGGTGGCGGCGAAGCCGGGGGGCCTGAGGCTGCCCCGGGGGCCCTGCTGTACCTCCAGATAGTAGAAGATGAAGAAGAGCGTCTCAGTTGACAGGCGCTGGTAGAACTCCACAGTGTCCGAGTGTGGGGGCGGCATCTGGTGGTGGTAGGGAGGCGTCGGACAAGGGTTCCGGGGCAGGTACTGCCTGTGGGGCAACAGGAGGTCAGCAACAGCTGCCAACTCCCACCCTGACCTCGAGAGGGTGCTCAGACCCCCATCCTGCCTCCCATGGGGGCACCCTAGACAGGCCCAGTATTTTATGGGGCCAATACTCTTTACCTATGGTCTTTCAGGACCAGGAGCCTGACTCCAGCCAGCCTCTGCCCTGAGACTCAGGCATGCTAGCCCTAGCCTACATCCTCCTTTCTGCAGCCCTCACCGTATCCGCTCGGAGTCAGAGGGGTGGGGCATGTGGTGCCAGGCGGCCTCCTCCATGGCCTGCTGGTAGAGCTGCTCCTTGGTGAGGGGTACAGGGCCCAGGGGACACACGCCCAACGACAGCGGTATGTTCACCTCCGACAGCTGCAGAGGCGGCTGGGCCGAGGCTGGAGGTGCTGACGTGCTGCTTAGGATGATGTCTGGGGAAGTGGCAGAGTCCGGTCCTCTTGGTGGTAAGGAAGGGACAGGGCCAGCCCTTCCTCTTCACCCCACCCCTCCCCACCAGCCTAGGATCCTCACCTCGCTCCGTCAGGTGCAGCGTTGGCACAGGGTCCTCGATGCCAGAGCTGATAGCCGCCCGCTCTGCCATGGACTTCAGGGAGCTCAGAGGCTCTGGGGCCTGGGGAAGAAATGAAGGGCCTGACCTGAGAGCTGAGGCAGAGAATAGGGCTGAGTGAACAAGCACAGCCTGACACAGGCCCAAATGTGCCTGCTCTGCTGGGAGAGCTGTGGAGGATCAGTAACTTCAAGATTTACTCAAGACACATATGCAAAAATATCAGACCCACAAAGAAACATCTGTCAAGAGAGGGATGCTCAGCATCTCTCTCCTGGAGATACTGTGCAGTGATATGGGAAGTATTCATGACACAGTACAGAGGACAAACTGACCTGCAGGACATGCATAGGGTGCCACTACTTAAGGACACTGTACACTGGAGGAGCACCTCCTCAGCCTCTCTACCACTACCATGTAGCATCTGAAGAAGGCGAGGCTCATGATCAGCTCTCTGCCTCTGATTGGTGTGGAGACTGGGAGCTGCCCCTGTTCAGTTTAGTCTCCTCTTGGTAAAAGAAGCAGGTGGGTCCCAGCCCTATTGCCACACCCTCATCCTCGGTTTCATGGTCAGGGCTGGCTCCTCCATCCATCCTAGCTTGAAGCAGCTGTCCCTAACACTAGCTCTGTGCTCTACTCTCAACAACGCTTGTCACCAAAGTTCATCTGTCCCTGCTTCCAAATCTCCCCCAACAGATCCCTCCCGTCACCTGACCATGCTCCACATAGCCCAGGCTTGTTCTCTTCTGCCCAGACCTTCACAGCACCTCTCTCTATTCTGTCCTCACCAGCCCTGCACAGCCTTGCCAAGGCCCTTCTCCACTCAAAATCTTGCCAAGGCTTCCCACCACCTACCACAGTGATTCATTTTATTCATAAAGGTGAGAGTTGATGTCCAGCCTGGGTAGCTTAGTATAGCAAGACCCCATCTCTTGGGATGGGGGGAGAAATAAAGGGCTGGGCGCAGTAGCCTGCCTGTAATCCCAGCTTTGGAGGGCAAAGAGGATGGATTGCTTGAGCTAGTGTGTTTGAGACTAGCCTGAGTAGAAGCGAGACCTGGTCTCTACTAAAAATAGAAAAACTGAGGCAAGAGGATCACTTGAGCCCAAGTTGGAGGTTGCTGTGAGCTATTATGCCACAGGACTTTATCCAGGCCAACAGCTTGAGAGTCTGTCTCAAAAAAAAAAAAAAAAGAAGAAGAAGAAAAAAGCTGCACGCTCCTTGAGAATCTCAAAGCTGCTGTTTCCTTTTTCTGGAAAAATGCATATGCCACAAATTTCATACTACTGAAATTTGAAAGCTTCCTCAGGGCCAGAATCTGTTCCAAGAGCTTTATGAAGATTAGATTTCCAATGAACATAACTTGGTAGGTATAATCACAATTATTTCCATTTTCCAGAACCAGGCGCAATGGCTCATGCCTGTAATCCTAGCACTCTGTTTTGTTTTTGCAGTTTTTGGCCAGGGCTGGGTTTGAACCCCCCACCTCCGGCATATGGGGACGGCACCCTACTCCTTTGAGCCACAGGCACTACCCAATCCTAGCACTCTGAGAGGCTGAAGTGGGTAGATTGCTTGAGGTTAGGAATTGAGACCAGCCTGAGCAAGAGCAAGACCCCATCTCTAAAAAATAAAAAAATAGGCAGGCATTGTGGTGGGTGCCTGCAGTCCCAACTATTCGGGAGACTAAGGGAAGAGAATCACTTGAGCCCAAAAGGTTTAAGTTGCTGTGAGCTATGATGCCACAGCACTCTACTGAGAGCCACAACATGAGACTCTGTCTCAAAAACAAACAAAACAAAAAAACCCCAATTATTTCCATTTTCCAGATGAAGGAAAGAAGGCACAGAAAGGATAAGGCCAGGACCTGGACAGTGGGGCACTCTCACAGTGCAGCCCCATAGAACTTGCCAGCTAAACCCCAGGCTCCTCTGCTGTTTCAGACCTTTGGTGAGCAGAATCCCACTGCCCTGTCTTGACATACCCGCTGTCACAGCCCTACAGCCAACATCCTTCAGAGTGGACACCTTTCTCCTCCCTCTGCTGAGTGCTGCCCAGCTACCTGCTTACCCAAGCAGACCAATGTCCTTCCCAGAGCACCTCTGGCAGCTACCAGCACTCCACCCCAGGCCTGGCCATCTAAGAGCCTTCCCAGGTCTATCTCCCAGGGCAGGTCAGATGCCCCTCTGTGGGCCCACAGCTGCCTCCTCCACTACTGCCCTGTCAGAAACTGCTCCCTCCTCCAGGCGCGAAGCTTCTTCAAGGCAGGAACCAGGCTGCATTCAACCAGGACAAAGCCCAGCCCATAGCAGACTTCATTAAGTGTTTTCACGACTTATGAAATGTTTTCTCAGGAAACTGAGGGTAGTGAGTGCCCACATGAAGCAGGAAGTAGCACGGTGCCTTGGGAGGAGAGATGGGGTTAGAGACCCAAGGCCTGGTGGAAAGGAGGAGACAGAAGCCCAGAGTGGACAAGAATAACAAAGAGAAAAGGGTAGAACCCCCAAGAAACAGAAGGTATGAGAGCCCTCAGAGACCAAGGTGAGGGCTCAGGTAGTACAGAAAGACCTAGAGAAACAGCAAGTGCCAGAAGAAGACAGAGAGGGTGAGGGGTGGAAGTGGCCAGAGACTGAGAAGAAAGGAGACAGAAACATCTGCAGCAAAGACAGCAGAAACAGGACAGAGGCTCAGAGCCCACTGAGGACGTATGAGAGCCCACCTTGATCTCCGGGGGTGTGCTGAACTGTGGAGGTCCGTTGAGCAGGGCACCAGCTGCCTTGGACTCACTGAAGCTGGGTGTCGGGGAGCTAGGGGGATTCACAGGCAGTGGCACCAGGAGGCTGGGTCCCCCTGAGTTGTTCCCTGAGCCTGGGGCCACACCCCCTGCCCCTGTTGGGGCTGCCGAGCTGGGTTCCTTCCTGGGGAGAGAGGGGGGAGGGGAGAGGGCTCAGAGGAAGTTCCCTGCAAATGGGATGAGTGAAGGGGGTAGAATCATTAGAAGATACGACCTGAGAGGGACAAGCTGAGGGCAGAGAGATGGGAGAGAAGCAGCTCTTTTGGCCAATCTTAGGCTCATTCCTATCAGTAAAGCAGAGCTGTATTAAGTAGAAATAAGATTCTTAGAGTGGTCCAACAGTAGGGCACAAGGCTAAAAATGGATAGAGAGGGGATAGCCTTCTGGTAGGAAGTGAATGTCTCAATCACAAAACAGAGTGCACTGGGCAGGTGGAACTGGGCTGGGGACTGGAGGAGCAAGCCTCTTCCTAACCTCACATAGAAGATTAAGCTTTCTGGGGCCATTCTTCCAGGAAACGGGTAGACCCAGCGGAATGGTCTGACCCAAGACTTGGAAGAGCCACTGGAGAGAGGAAGGATTTCAGGATAATTCACTTTGAAAAGTAGAACCACTGACCCCCTCCAGCATGACTCAGGTGGCCTCAGGCAGGTAATAGAAACGTGGAGAATTGGCTGGTAGAGCTCTCAAGAAAAAACCCAATTAGATGAGGATATACTTTAGAACAGGGGTCCTCAAACTTTTTAAACAGGGGGCCAGTTCACTGTCCCTCAAGACCGTTGGAGGGCCAGACTATAGTCTTAAAAAAAAAAAAAAAAAAAAAAAAAAAACTATGAACAAATTCCTATGCACACACCTTATTTTGAAGTAGAAAAACAAAATGGGAACAAATATAATCACACCGCCACATGTGGCCTGTGGGATATGAGGACCTCTGCTTTAGAACATTCTAAAGGGCAAAGTAGGGAAAGTGACATATGCCATGTCCCAGCTGGAAAAGTGGGGACGTAACCCCTAACCAATTAGGAAGACAGCTCAACTGGACATTCCAACCAATAAGGGCAGGGCCCAGGTCCCATGCCATAGGGCAGTACTTCTCAACTTTTCTAATGCTGCAACCCTTTAATGCAGTTCCTGTAGGTCCTGAAAACCACTGCCATAGGTTGACATGGAGGCAACCCATGCCTCTCTGTGCCAAGAGTCTGCTGCCCCCAATCCTACCAAAGGCTCAGACACTCACGAGGTGCTGGGAGGTGGGTTGTGGGGGCCAGAGGAGGAGCCCAGAGCCTGGCTGTTGGAGTTGTTGCCCCCACTGCTGTTCAAAGCCACCTCTGCTGGGCTGTCTGCCACAACGGAGCTGTAACCTAAGGGAACAAAAAACGAATGGAAAGAGGCTGCCAGCTGCCACCTAGCCCGACCCACAGCCCTGCAGCCTACCCTGCCAGCTCTCCACTTACTGGTGGCGCCATTTTGCTTGCCAGCACCTCCACTGGCACTGCTGTTACTGCTGTTGCTCCCTCCGCTGCCTCCGCCACCTCCACCGCCTCCCCCGCTAGGCTGGACACTAGGGGGCCGGGGCTGGGCGGCGCTGGGCCCGCTGGAAGCTGAGGGTGCCACAGCCTGGGCATAGGGGGCGGGGGTGCCCGAGTTGTGGCTGGGAGCTGGACTGGCCTTGGGGCCTAGGGCACTTGGGGGTGCTGTTGGGGCAGAAGCCCCATTGTTGCCAGTGGTGGTGCTCAAGGCAGAGGCAGCAGGCAGGGGGCCGGATGAGTAGGTGGGCGGCACAGCTGGTGACTGAGAGTGCTGGTTGCTGTGGACAGGCTTGGAGCCATTTTTGGCTGGGGACTGTGGATGGGAGACAGCAAAGGGTCAGCACCCAGGGGGCTGGCTGTCTCCCACCTCCAGGCTCAGGTTCCACTGTCATCCCACCAGCCTCCTCTCTAGTCTGTCTCCAGTTGCTCTTATCCTCCTGGGGACCCAGTCACTTGACTCACTCTCATGTCTTTAATCACCTTCATGCTTAAAACACTCCTGCCCGGCTTCCCAAGTCCTGCCAGGATACCTGCCCACAGATGGCCCACAGGGATCTGACACACAATGTGAGTGCCACTCAGAGAAGAACCATGTGTTGTACAATAGGGGATCAGTGCCTAACACCAAAGAGCCCTCAATAATTAGCTGGGGGAACCTAACTTCCGAGAGTAGAAGGAAAAACAGCTGGAAATTGGATAGTAATTCAGAATGTCCCTTAAAGGGTCACAGAAGCCACCTGGTGAGAGTGGAAGGTGGTATACAGCCTGTTTCAGAATTTGTCGCCCATGGCCCTGTGGACCCTATCAGCCTTTCCCAGGGTAGAAGCAACTGCTTAGACACTGCTGCCAAGGAGCAGTATTAGGTAGATGTGGAACTGGGAGGGCCAGGGGAACACATTCCATAGCATCCCTACTCCAGCCCAGCTGCTGATGGACAACTCAGGCTGCTGCACCTAATGCCCCCTGGATGTTCCCAGGGGCACCTTCACTAAAGGTGAAGCACCAAACCAGGGCTGCCCACTCCCTTATCTACTGGGATCAGTGCTTGCCAGCAGGGGCCTAGGAAGGTGGCTGAGCCAGACCCAGCCCTGAAAGTGCCTACCTCAGCCTCTCTCCTCACCACTGCCTGCCCCTGCCACACCTTGCTGCTCCTGGGTCCCCATACCACCCCCACCAATGCCCACTCAAGGTCTCGTCCCTACCAGTTCTACCCTTGCCTAATATTGCTCCCTGGCAGTGGTGTCTCCTGCAGTTGCTTCTACCCTGGGAGAGGCTGATAAGGTCAATAGGGCCATAGGTGACAAATTCTGAGACATGCTGCATACTACCCTCCACTCTCAGAAACTTGCCATGTACACTCTAGCACAGCAAAGGCACAAGTGTTCCCTTTAAAGCTGGTCCATAACACCTAAGCCCCTCAAGCCCAACAACCTCAGGGTCTGTGCTCACAGACTCCTAGGACCCACAGATCTGTTTGGGCTTCTTCATCTCTCAACACTCCCAAGCCTTTTTTTTTTTTTTTTTAAGAGACGGAGTCTTATTTTGTTGCCCTCAGCAGAGTGCTGTGACATCACAGCTCACAGCAACCTCAAGTTCTTGGGCTTAGGTGATTCTCTTGCCTCAGCCTCCCGAGTAGCTGGGACTACAGGTGCCCGCCACAACGCCCGGCTATTTTTTTATTGCAGTTTGGCCAGGGCCAGGTTTGAACCCGCCACCCTCGGTATATGGGGCCAGAGCCCTACTCAGTGAGCCACAGGCACCACCCAACATTCCCAAGCTACCTATCCCACTAGGAAGACTTCAGCCTTCCTCTGCAGCTCAGGCCACATGCCATCCCAAAGCAGCATTTTCTGACTGCCAGGTCAGATGTGTGCCCTGTGCCAGCCTCTTGACCATAACAATAGCCACCTATGTGCTAGTCCTGCCCACCTGCCTTCAGGGAAGCACTGATTTCTGACCCACCTGTGTAACCGAGCCCAGCATTGTGACTGGCTCTCAGACCTCATAAAGCCTTCAGGAACCAAGGAGTAAGCAAGTGGCATGCCCATCAACTTCAGGCTCAGACCCACCTGGCTGACTTCACTGTCTGTTGAACGTCCCCTCTTCTTATCATCTTCAGAGTTTTCCTGGGGGGGATGAGGGGAGCAGAGTCAGAAAACTGTGTGACTACAGAGAAACAAATCTCTGAACATTTTGGGGGACCTGGGTCCTACAGACTGACCTTGTAGCCCCAGAGCTGTTCAAATGCCTACCCTTAATCTCCTTGAAGAAACATTGGACTCTATATGACCTTGTCTTTTTTTTGAGACAGAGCCTCAAGCTGTCGCCCTGGATAGAGTGCCATGGCATCACAGCTCACAGCAACCTCCAACTCTTAGGCTCAAGCGATTCTTCTGCCTCTGCCTCCCAAGTAGCTGGGACAACAGGTGCCTGCCACAACGCCGGCTATTTTTTGGTTGCAGCTATCACTATTGTTTGGTGGGCCTGGGCTGGATTCGAACCCACCAGCTCAGGTGTATGTGGCTGGCGCCTTAGCCACTTGAGCCACACGTGCCAAGCCAACACACGACCTTGTCTTCTGGGAGCCAGCATTCACCCTTCAGCCTCTTAAGAGATCCAGGAACCTGTTCTCCTCAGGGATTCCAGCCTTGGACTCCCTGCCTCCTCAGACACCCCATGTACTGGCCCCTCCCACACCTAAAATAGCCAAGGATTTGGGGTCTACCCTATCAGCTCTGTATAACCCTTAAGAACCCAGATGTAGGGTCTTAGCCACCCCAACAGCCTGGACCAAAAATACCTGGATACTTGCTTCCTCAATTACCCTCCCACAGCCACTTCTGAGAGACCCAGGTTCATCTCCTCAACTCCTGCTCCCAGAAACAAGTTATTTGTGCTGTGTGGGCCTCACCGTGGTACAGTTGGCCGGGCTGGGCGGGATGGGAGAGCTGGAGGTGGTCGAGGTGGGCGTGCTGCTGGACTGGTTGAAGATCTCATCCTCCATGTGGCTGTGGCTGGGGGGGGAGGTGGCGACCAGCGCCTGTGCTGTGGGGGAAGGGGAGGGGTGTGTTTAGCTGGCTGGAACGCCCCCTCCTGGCCCTGACCCACTGCACCAGTCAGCCCTGGGGCCTCACGAATGTCCTCGAGGTCCAGGTCGTCATAGAGAAACTCATTCTCCTCAAAGTCAGGGTCCTGGGAGGAGTCGACGTAGTACTCAACGTCATCCTTGATCTTGCGGATGGCATCAACAAGGATAGAGTCATTGTCCAGCATGCGCAGGATGGTCTCCAACATCCGCACGTGGTAACGGTGCTTCTCTATGTGCCGCTTCAAGCCCTCGATCCGGTCCTGCTTCTGCTGGCGAGCCCAGGGCCAGGCTCAGGGGCTGTTGAGCACCTGCCTGTCCCCTCCTGTCCCCACAGAACCCATCCTTAGTCCCTGACCCCTGTAAAGACCCAGAGGCTCCTCTCCAGCCCCTTCCAAGGTAGGGCAGTGTGAGGTCTGCCTACCCTCTGACCCCAGTGGGGACATCTTAGGGATCCCACTGCTCTTTCAACATACCTTTCTGGCTATAGGAATATATGAAAATCTCTGAAAGATCCAGAGGTTTCTAAAGACCCTCACAACTTGGCTCCTAACAGTACCTCACCAGCAGCTCAAATCTCTCAACTGTGCCCACCCACCAGCTCTTATTGCCTTCTGGGGTACAGACCCCCCCACTACCTATCCACGTCTTGCTCCAACAGTAGTAACAACTCCCGTTTGTGGAGAGCTTGCTTTTAGAATCTTAATAAGCTCTGCCATCACTAGCTCCCAGCCCCAACACTATGGGAGCCTAGATTCTTAAGCCTGGCTCCTGCCCTCCTGAGGCCTCAATTCTCTTTAGCTTTTGACATCTTAGCCTCAATTCCTAAACCCCACTCTATTTGGGGACCCATCAGAGGTTGAAGCCTAGCCCTGCACACCTCTCACTTTCTGGCCTTAGCCCATCCCCAGCTTCCCTGAGGACCTGGCTCTCTTTCCCCCATATTTCCTGTGCCAACAAGTAGATATACTTTGTATACCTGTGAAGTCATACCCCATCATCCTGGATTTTTGGAATTGGGACCTCAGCATCTAGCTTTGTGCCAGAGCACTCTTTTCCTTCAGGCCAAACTGACCAGCCACTCAGTGTCCTGCCTTGTCCATACCCACTGGCTCTTCCTGGCCTAGAACCTGGGCCCTCTGGGTGCTATGAGGCCTCCTGCCCTGGGTGTCCTTCAGGTCTCTCACCAAGCTGAACTTGAGTTCATCTTCCCCAAACTGCTCCTCTTCCCGAAGGGCTGTCACCACAGATGCCCAGGGCGAGATTCTGTCTTACCTCCCTGTGCCACCCAAGCCAGTGGCTAAGCTCTCTCAATCCTGTCATGCAAATTGCTAACCCCGGCTGCAGGCCCTGACTACCTTAGGAGTCCAGACCCTGACTCCCCCAAACCCAAATGACAGGGTCTCGAACTCACCAGTCTGCCCCCACCCCCATCCTGTGGGCTTCGGATCTCCCCACACTCACATCCTTATCACCCTTCTTCTTGCGTGTCTGCACCGACAGTGACTCCACTTCACTCTCAAACTGGTCCACCTGCATGTTTAGGGTGTCGATAGTATTCTGGGGAGTGAGAGAGCCCAAGGAAGGCTGTCAGCCAGAGTTCCCGTGTGTGCCCAGGGCTCAGGGCCCCCAGGGTTTACCTCCTCTCTCTACCCCAACTCACCGTGAGCCACTGGCCAACCTCTTCCTTTTCCTTCTGGGCAGGGTCCACCTTCTGGGCCAGGCCCAGGCCCTCCTTACTATAAGCTTTGGTCTTGGTCTCTCGTTCCACAACTTTGAAACGTTCCATTTGCTGTAGAGAGTGCAGTTGGCAGGGGGGCTCTCGAAGGTGGGAGAGGAGCTGACTAAGGGCCAACAGGCACTCAACCTGAGCCTCCCCCCACCTTCTCAATTCTGCATCTACTGCCTCCCCCTCCCGTAAGGTACACAGACCTTACTCCTCTGGGGGACCTATGGTGGTAGCTCCACCTTTGCCCCTTGAGGTCCCAGGAATCTGGCCACTTCCCTGCCTCTCAAGGACCCAGACACCAGCTCTAGGCCCCTACCGTCTCAATAAGCTTGCGGTTGTCAATAAGCTGCCGCTTATCCTTGATCTCGTTGGATGCTACCCATGTCTTGATCTGGTCCCTCAGCCGCTGCAAATGGGGAAAACAAGAAAGACAGATCTCGGGACCCAGGAACTCCAGCTCCTTCTCCCTGGGACCCAAACAGTCCATTCTCCCAATTCCCTCCACCTTCAGGACACAGGAGTTCAGACCCCCAGCCCCTCACTTGTAGCTTCTTAATCTCCTTCTTTAGGTCAGCCTCATACTTTTCTTTCTGGTTCGCATTGGCTGCATTGTGGAGCTGAGGGATGGAGAGAATTCAGGAGTCAGTGTGTGAGTGGCCAGCCCAATCCACTACTGACTGGAAAAGTAGTGCAGATTCAATTCTCTCTTCCTTGGGCCAAGGACTCTGGGACCCCTCCCCTGCCCCCAGTCCATCTCTGAGATGCTTCTCTTAGGTCCTTAGTATGTGAACATGCAGTCCCTCTCTGGTCAGTACTCAAGAGATCCTGAATCTTTTCTGTGCTCTCCTCCCCCAGAGACCCAGATTTTCAGAGCCCCAGCTCCTGTACCTTCTGCCAAATATCTTCAAACTGCTCCACACCCTCAGATACCTTCTTGAGGCAGCGATCAATCTCACCTGGCCAGGGAGAAGAAAGGTTGTTAGAATCCTGCCAAGGCATCAAGTACCACATAGGAGTTCCCAGAAGACAGAGCATGTGGCCACGTGTGTAGTGGGCAGTTGGTTTTAGTACCTTGGAGTTTGCGCTTATCCGCCATCTTCCCTGCCCTACAGACGCACTCTCTTCATACTCTCTTGAAGACGGACACTGCTAGGAAAGAATGGAAAGGAATTAACACCTATTCCCCAGCTGGTCCAACCAGAGACATGGATGTGGTCAGGAACAGCAAAGTATGTGGGACAGTAAAAGGAGGAAGTGTTTACTATCTAATGACAGAGACCAGGCTCAATTCCCCTATATTCCCTTGTCTGCCCTGTACAGGGCCTAGCTACTGGGGGCTGGGGGTGGGACAACTCTGAAAGTCTTTTGAAACAAGGAAAGATATATATTTTGTGTGTGTGCCTCTAATACAGGAAGTGGAAAATTCCTAAAACATAGGGCACCTTCTCCTCAGATGACACCCAAGAGGATTTTTCAGAGCAGGACAAAGTCATGCAGCACACAACTGCTGGGACAAGTGACTGGCCTTGGAGATCACACTCCACATAGAAGGGCTGGGCACAGAGATAACTAGGAGAGGTCACCCATTCGAGAGTCAGGAAAGAAAGAACTGGCACCTCCCAAAGAAGGGCCTAGTGTGTGTACAGGTGTATGAACTGAGAGGAGAAAAGGGACAGTGGGGGTGGTGAACAAGGAGATACCTAAAACCATAAAGAGTGGAACCTACTCACATAAACTATGAAGTGCTGAACCTACTCATACCTGCCAAGGAGAAGAGGGCCTTAGACCAACCACCAAGAAATTTATTCCAGAGCAGAATCTTAAACCAAAAAGAGATAACATTTCCAACCCGAAGAGGCTGATACCAAGAAGAGTTACAGATTTGGGGGCAGAAGGCAGTACCCAAGAGAGAGCTAGAAGAAGACAGAAATCTTACTAAGATAAGAGAGTGAAAAAGTACCTTAGCTGTGAGGCAGCCGATATACAAACATAAAGGAATCCTATGTCAAATGGATTGGTAACTTACACTCAGGGAAACATACACCATCAGAGCAGACACCCAAAACTTAAAAGATAGGGGCATCTTTACCCTAAAGGAAGTTACATCAACCCAGAGGGGACTACAGTCAAAGGGTAGTTGCCAAGAGCTTTAGTCTAGGAGGAAGCCACACACGAGGGCCTGACACCAAGACTGGAAACCCTGGGGAAGAAGGGTTACACTAAAAGAACTTCCAAGCCACCAGCAGAGATACCCCAGGAGATAGGGACCTATATTGAAAATCATGGCTCCCTAAGATCTGCCCTAGAACAGCCCCACACTGAGGACTACAAGCTCTAACCCAGAGAAAGTCACACTAAAAGGGTCCTTCCCCACAAAGAAGGGGACCTCTAAGGAACAGCCCTACCCAACAGAATTTGCCATGCCAAATTTTCTACACTTGTACTACCTGTTGGCCATTGAATACTTGAAATGTGACAAATAAAACTGGGGTGCGTAGTTATTAATCACAACATGCAGTGGCAGCTACCGTACAGGAGAGCATTTCAGCAAGCTGTAGAACAAGAAACCAGTAAAGGACAGGGCTTGTAACTTAAAACTGGGGAGTTTTCCCAACCTTAAAGGGACCCATTCTGAGTGGTAGTGGGCAGAAGTGCTGGCTTAGACCTCATTGAGCTTAAATCTCCTTGGTAAAAGGCCCAACCAAAAAAAAAACAGCAGGACCAGGGTCAGCCTACATGCAATATGTGGGAAATGTCCAAGAAGGCAAAGCAACCAGACAAGACTCCGGAGATGGTACCATGGAGGGGACCCAAATTGAGGTGGGGCAGGTAACTTTTATCAGGAAGCTTGTACAGTGCCTAGACAGTAACAATGGTGCAGAGATCCTTTCCAAAGGTACACCTCAGTTCCAATACTTCAACCTGGGGGAACAGGCATGTTAAACAAGAGTTTATGCTCCCTCTCTCTACCTGGAGAGCCCAACAAATGGTCATGGGCAGGTGCCCCAGCCCAGAGGGAGATAATGTCTCATGGCTTATACCCTGAAACAAAGCACTCAACACCTGAGGGAGATGATTCTCTCCCCAAATTCCCACATTGAAAGAGTTGGGACCCTAGCACAGAGGAGGCAGTAATATCCCCACAGAGAGTAGACTGCACTGTGCCAGCAAGAGAAGGAAATCTTTTTTTTGAGACAGCGTCTCACATTGTCGCTCTTGGTAGAGGGCTGTGGCATCAGAGCTCACAGCAACCTCAAACTTCTGGGCTCAAGTGATCCTCCTGTCTCAGCCTCCCAAGCAGCTGGGACTACAGGTGCCTGCCACAACGCCCCGCTATTTTTTAGAGACAAGGTCTTGCTCTTGCTTGGGTAGGTCTCAAACTGAGCTCAAGCAAACTGCCCATCTTGGCCTCCCAGAGTGCTAGGATTACAGGTGTGAGTCACCATGCCGAGGATAAGAGAAGGAAATCTTGAAAGAGTTGGAAGCAAGGCGCCAGGGGAATGAAAGCCTTGGCTTAGAACCGATGTTTCAGACAGGACAACATCAAGTGGGTAACAACAGAGACTCAGAAAGGATAGTATTAATACCTCATCTGGAGAGGGCTCCTCTGCAGAGAATGGACAAATACTGCAGCCAGGTACTCGGCCTCTCGAGAGGCTGGAATCTTAGCCACACTGGAGACAACTGTCTCCCCAAAGAAGGTGCCTGTACCCCAGCACGGACCAGAGAGAAAGGACACTAGAGCATAGACTCTTGAAGCAAAGATGCCACCACAGAGCCCATCTGCTCTGAGGAAGAAGGGTGTCCTCCAAAGGCCTCCAAGAGAATGTAATTACAGCAGGACCCCATCTGAGGCTCAGGGGAACTTGCTCTGACACCAAGAGAACTCAAGCAGTGCTGAGGAATTGGGGACTCTGGCCCCAGAGGAGCCTTAACCAAGAGGATGCTCCATCTGAGAGGAGAGCACATCCACACAAGGAGGGGGGTTAAGGGGCATGAGAAGGTGAGCAGGACACCAGACCCACAGGAGCCATAAAACCTAAAGTGAGGGGACCCCCCAAACCTCACCTCAAGGGACATGGTAGCAAAAAGACTGAGGAGAGCAGGAGGGACAGAAGGCACAAGTCCCAAGGAGGTAACACAGGCCATCACACAGGCCCACAGAGGTCTGAATGTGAAGAGACATCTTTGATCTAGGTGAGCTCCTGCCTTCCCAGCATGAGCTCTAGGAGGTGTGCTGGAGGGTGATCCCCAGGGGGGCCAGAGGGTTGCCTACTCAGTTGCACAGCAGCTTGAGAAGGTGGATGTGGCAGTTCCTGGGGTGGAGGTGGGTGTTCTCCCCACCAAGAGGTCTGGTACCAAAGGTGGAGAGCTGGGAACCTCCAGCCTGGAAGGTTACAGTAGAGGACTCTGTAGTACCAGTGAAGGGGACTACAGCAGGGTCTCCTTCCCTAGGCCTCAGGCAGCCCCACAGCAAGGGACCTTTGCCTTTGTCCCATACAGGGAGAAATCACGGAAGATTAGAAGCTTGAATCAAGGGCACCTGCATCCAAGGAGGGTCCTTAGCCTCATGCTTGGGACACACAGATCGTGGACACCTCAAATCCGGGAGCAGGACTGATAACAATATAAGTCAGGTGGGAACCTCATTCCTGGGGGAGGCAACACCAAGGAATTCTCCTCACCCTGAAGACAAAGCACAAGCCCAGAGTGCCCAACCCACACCTCCCAGTACAGGAACTCCAGGTTCAAGTTGTCCTCCTACCAGGCACCAGCAGGGAAAGGGTGGGAGGTGTGAACCCCTGTTCTACAACTGCTTCCACCCAGAAGATTCTGTTAGAGATGTTGAGAGGACACATCCACAGCAGAGTTCTTACCAAGGGGGTGGGTTCTTGGCCCCTGGAGGGATGATGCCCCAAAGAAGTCTCACTCAGGGAGAGGACAGAAAGCCTTTGTGGTGAGAGGTATGGAGGAAAGTGTCAAAAACCCCTTACCAAAAGGGCAGGACAGTTATTTGGGGGGGGTGGGGGGGCAGCAACCTTACACCAAAAGGCAGGCACTACTTAAAGGAAAAGGAGGACTTGCAGTGTCCACAGTGGGCTCATGAGCGACATGGGGAGAGCAAGGCTTTAACTAGTACCCAGAAGAACTTACAGCCCCGCTGCGAGGCCTGAATCCAGGGACACAAGAGAGAGAGCGTGGATGGGCAGCGCACATCCACGAAGCCCGAGGCAGTTGCCTCGACAGAAGGGCCAGCAGAGGGAGGGGCGCAGGCCGGACATGGGCAGTGCCCGGGACAGTCCTGAATCCTGGCGGGGAGAAACCCCCAGGAAGGCTCCTCGCGCTCAGGGCTGCAGAGCTCAAGCTGTCTCTAAGACTCTTCCCCGAGTGAGGAAGGGAAGCGCCGCACACTCCAGAGGCAAAAACTTTGCGGAGGCTCCGACTCGCAGAGCCGGCATTTTCGTTCTTGGGGAGTTTGCACTCCACTCGGTCTCTGAACAAACCCCGGGGAGACACGGAGAACGCTGGAGCCTGGCATCCAGGGAAGAGATGGCACCGACAAGGAAGGGGGTGCGGACCGGGCGCCCCGGGAGAGCGACTCTCCCGCCCCCGGCAGGGCACTCGTCCCGCGGGAGAACTCGCACCCTGACACTGTCGTGCAGGGGCCAGCCCAGGCACGGAGGAGGCAGACACCTGGGGCCAGGGACGGCGGGCACTTGGGACCAGGGGCACCTCCATCCTTCCAGCCTAGGACCAGCGACGGTGCGGAGGGGCGGGCACCCGGCATTCGGGGTTCGCGCCCTCAAGCCCAGCCGCCGGGGCCCGACGCGATGCCACGCGGGGAGACAGAGGCGGGCGGGGCAGGGGGGTCCGAGCCGCGGGAGGACCCCCCCCAGGGCGGCGCCAAGGGGCGTGGAGAAGGAGGAAGGGGAGAGGAAGGGCGGGGGAGGGGCCGCGCCCCGCGCTGCAGAGGCGGAGGCGGGGGCGGCCGAAAGGAGCCCGTGTCGCGATAGACAGCAAAGTCGCCGAGGCGGGAGGCGGCGGGGAGGGCGGCCGACGGCGCCGGGGGAGAGGAGGGGAAGGGGTCCGGCCCAGTCGAGCCTGACGCTCTCACCACAGGAGCTGGCGCCGCCGCTGAGGAGCGTATCGCGACAGGCGGGGGAGGCAAGCGCCCGCCGCCTTTTTCTCGCGCCCCGGGCCCGGGCGCTATCGCGATAGCGGCGCGAAGCGGAAGTAAGGTGGGGGGAGTGGGCCCGGGGTTGTTCTGACGACCGGGGTCGGGGCTCAAGGGAGGCCGCGGCGTCTGCCGATGGCTCCGCGGAAGCTGACCGGGCCCGGTCCAAGATGGCGGCGACGGAGGAAGCCTCCCCTCCTCTCTTCTCGTCTCTGGCGCGGGCCGGCCCCGAGCCCCGAATATAGGCCTGTCATTGCTCCCTCTGCACGTCGCTCTTGACCTTCGGAGGCTCCCTATTGGTTTTTGATAGCGACGCAACCGGCCCCCTCTGGCGGATTGGGCAATAGCTTCAAGGCGCGGCGTTCGATTGGTCTCTCGTTCAGCTTGCTAGGATTGGCTCAGACTTTCCTCTTCGCTCCGCCTCCTCCTCCCGCCTCAGGGCACAACACGCCAGCGCGAGGACTCCTGCGTCAATCAAGAGGCCTGTGTCGTGCTGATTGGATGCACCCGCCCCCCTCTCGTAAATCAATTGGTTGAGGGGCGGAGCTAGGCCGATCAGGGGCGGGAAGTCGTCCGTCAAGTTCAGAGCCATTTTTAATTGGTTGTGGGGAATATATTCTGCCCTGAAGCCATTGGTCAGTCTTGGAAGTGGGTGGAGACAGCGGACGAAGGCAAAGAGAGTGGGCATTAGAGGCGGTGTACCTAATGGGAGATAGACAGGTGCCTTCAAAGCGGGGGCTGTGTGGAAGTCAATTGCCAATCCAAGCAGCCCCTGAGCTAAGGGGTGAGGAGCTGAGCAAGAAAGTCCACTTCTTTCTTTTCGTTGTCTTTGGCGGTTGCCCTTCGTTTGGGTTTGGCCAAATAAGGTAGCGAGTGGGCGGCACCTGCTTCTGAAGCGTGTGAAAGAGGGTGTAGCTGGCAGGTGTGGGACTTGGGCGCGCCCTCTTGCATCCCCTGCGTCAGGGCCTGGCAGGCTGGTACGTGTCTCTCAGTCACATTGTCTTTTTCCAAGTGCCTCACTTTTGGCACATCTCTGAAATGCATTATTTGCTGAATGAAAGAAGGAAGGAACCAGAGACAGTGTCTCCGAGTCACTGGCACCACACATAGCAAAATTGCCTGGGAAGCGTGAGGCATTAAGTTTTTGTCCTGCCTCTGCCTGGTTATGTGACCAGGTGGTGGGGCAGTGATTCGTTCTCTACACCCCCGTTTCCTCAGTGTTTTGAGGACGCTGCAGAAGGTACAGATGAGACTGGCTTTCCCCTCCCACGGTTGCCTCGGTAATTAATGCCTGCTCATTTCAGATCTCAGCTCTGTGGGCTTTTCTTGGGGAGAAAACTTTGCTGACCACTCATGCTGAGTGCTTACGTGAGCCCTGTTCTTTGGAGTTTTGCACGTCTACCGTTATTTTTGTAATTATTCACGTTTCTCCATCTGGATTTTGCATCCCCAACACTTAGCAAGTAGGAACCCATCAGTAACCATTTGCTGAGAAAAGGAATGTGAGGAATGACTTGTGGCTTTCATGAACGGGGAGGCGTTTGCCCAGGGTTATACAGTGGCAATAGAAAGCTAGCTCTACCTCCTTCCACTTTAGGTGGAGGAAAGTAAGATAAATCAAGGGAGAAGTGAACATATATCGAACCATCCCGCACCACTCGGACTAGAATCGCTAGAGGCACGAGGAACAGATGCTTGTAAAAATGTATTCTTAGACCCACACACAGACCCATTGGGGTGAAGCCTAGGAATCTGTATTTTTAAATTTTGTTTTTATTTACTTATTTAGAGACAGGGTCTCAAGCTGTTGCCCTGTGTAGAGTACTGTGCATCATAGCTCACAGCAACCTCCAACTCTTGGGCTCAAGTTATTCTCTTGCCTCAGTGTTTCTATTTTTTAGTGGAGACAGGGTCTCACTTTTGCTCAGGCTGGCCTCGAACTCGTGAGCTCAAGCTATCCACCCGCCTCGGCCTCCCAGAGTGCTAGGATTACAGGCGTGAGCCACCGTGCCCAGCCTGTACTTTTATTATTTTTTATTGTTGGGGATTCATTGAGGGTACAAAGAACCAGGTTACATTGATTGCATTTGTTAAAGACCCTCCTATAATTGTGTCCTGCCCCAAAAGGTGTGCCCCACACTGTGACCCCTCCCACCACTAGGTCATTAATTGTCCTATCAGAATTGAGGACATAGGATTCTTGCTTTCCATTCTTGTGATGCTTTATTAAGAATGTGTTCCACTTCCATTGAGGTTAATATAAAAGATGTAAAGTCTCCATCTTTTTTAATGGCCGAATAGTATTCCATACTATACATATACCACAACTTATTAATCCATTCTTGGGTTTGTAGGCATTTAGGTTGTTTCCACATTTTGGTGATTTCGGTCTGTATTTTTAAACTTTGAAGGCGATCCTTGGTGTTCATTAGCATTTGAGAAATATTGATCTAGAGTAGTGGTTCTCAACCTTCCTAATGCCACGGCCCTTTACTATAGTTCCTGTGGGTCACGACCCACAGGTTGAGAACTGCTGATCTAGAGCTTTCCTATGCTTTTAAAATGCAGGTTCTGCTCTCATGTGAGGCTGCAGGTCGACAGTTCATGAGCATCAGAGATCCAGATTAGTGGTTCTCAAATTTGGCTGTACATTAGAATCATGTGGGGGAGGCTGGGCATGGCAGCCAGGAATTTAAGACAGCCTGAGCAACATAGGGAGACTGTGCCTCTACCAAAAGTAAAAGAAAAAATAGCTGGGTGTAGTGGTGGGTGCCTATAGTCCCAGCTACTTGGGAGGATGAGGTGGGAGGATCACTTGAGCCCAGGAGTTTATGGTTGCAGTGAGCTGTGATTATGCCATTGCATTCCAGCCTTGACAACAGAGTGAGACCCTGTCTCAAACAAAAAAAAAACTAAAAAAAAAACACACCTGGTGAACTTGAAAAAAAAAAAAAAAATCCAGATACCTAGGCTTGCACTAGACCAGCTAAATCAATTTCCAAGGGTGAAAGCCCAACATCAGTGATTTTTGAAACTCTGAGATGATTCCAATGTGAAGCTTATTTAAGAGTCACTTACAGACTTTTCCAGAGCAGAAGTTCTCCAAATGTGGTCTTGGATGACAGCATAAACAATCATCTGGGAACTTTTTTAAAATGCACATTTCTGAGCCCCACCCTTGCCTAACAGAACTCTGGGCCTAGCAACTATGTTTAAATAAGCCCTCCAGGTAATTTGGAAGCACATTAAATATTGAGAATTGTTGTTCTAAGAGTATGTATAACTGTAGTAGAGTCAGGTGACCTAGATTCCTTTCCTGAGATTCACACCCTCATGCCCTGTGCCACTACCCACTGGCAGATGCCAGATACGCTCTGGCCAAGGGTAATGGGGGATTCTGAACAAAGTTGTTCACAAAGGGTTCTTTCCCGACAGACTATTATGAGATCAGCAAAGGTGGCCACTTTCAAAGAAAGCTTATTTAAAGGCTTGAGGATAAAACTGCAGAAACAGTTATGCAACCTCGGGTAGTTTGGTCATTAAGAGGAACCTCCCAGGTGTGTAGATTTGTTGACCTGAGGTAGGAGACTTAGAGACTGCCACCAAAGTTCAGAGACAGGGTTGAAGGAGGGATTGGGATGCACAGACACAGGTGATGGGGAAGCCCAAAGGTGGGAACAGAAGGAGCAATCTCAAAGAGACCCAGGGAGAAAGTGTGAGCCGTGCAGACCTGAAGGCATCACCCTCACATGACCAGTTCTTGTCTTTGCAGCATTTCTCTTGGTGAACAGAGAGAAGCCCTGGCCTTGCAGCCCTGGAATTGCTCTTCCTTAACCTACCAGGGAATTCACAGTTTCATGCCACCCTGCTGGGACTGCCCACTGTTCCCTCACCTGGAAGGCCTTACCCCTACCTGTCTGCAGGCCACATCCCCCAAGCCAAGTGAGGGCACCCCTGGCCGAACCTCAATTGTGAAGACAGGGGAGGTGGGGAAGGGAAGTAGCAACTGTTACAGCAATTAGTTCCCACCAAGCCAGGGGGCCTCCCTGCCTCACCCCTCATTGGGCTTGGCACAGCCACTCCACAAACACTGGGTAAAAATAACAGTAAGACCAGTTGTTTGGCCCCTACAGTGAACTCCTGGTGGAGGACTGGAAAGGTGAGGCCCTTTCCAGGTGAAGTATCAAACCATTGGGGTTGGCCTACATTGAGAGCTGGGGCATTCCATGGCCACATCACTTGGGATGTTCCCCCAAGAGTAGAGAGGCTTCTTTTCCTGGGATCCCATGATGAGGAAGTGATACGGCAAGGACTGGGCCTGGACAACACCTGGACTGGAAGCCCAAGCTCTTTCCCCCAAACCCCACAGCTTTGACTCCTCCAGCTGCCCTGGCACTTGAAAAATGATCACTCCCCAAGGACAGATCTTGATGATGTGGTTTTAATTGTACTCTTCTCTCCCCCCACACCCCTCCCAAAGCATCTCCTTTTCCAGTTTAAAAAGACAAGGCATGACAAAAACCTTCTTCTGCTCCCTCAATGGGGGGACAGTGATCTTGGTGCTGGGGGAGGCTATCTGGGCTTCTTCCCAGGCCTTCCTCAACAGTGCCAGCACTGGGTGGGGCACACAGTGGGGCAAGGCAGGTTGTCCCCGCCAAACCCCTTGGCCCAATCCCTTCAGAAAGGCTGGGCCTCTGTTTCCCTTTAGTGGGCAGTCACCCTAGATGTGCACAGCCACTCAGGTGGACATGATGCCACTCTTCTCACCCTTGACCTTGAGGAACTCAGCCATGCTGGAGAAGTACTTCTGGTTGGCCTCAGCCACCTTTTTCTCTGCTGCTTGTGGGTTCACAATCTCCAGGCCCTGTGGTATGGGGGAGAGGGGATTCCCATCCAGTCTGAGAATCATTACAGTTTAGAACTAATGTACCCCAGAAATAAATCCCAACAGTCCCAGGCTTCTGGTGGGCATGAAAACAGTCGGTCCCCAGAACTTCCCTGCCTTGTGAGGTTCTGATTCACTGGGGCTAGGGGTAGCGGTGGAGGGGACCAGGGGATCTGGATCTTTTACAAATTGCCAGGTGATTCTAAAGACACCAACATTTGAGAACAGATGATCCTGTCCAGTTTCTGGATAAGGAAACTGAGTCCCTGAGGAAAGTGGCTAATCTGGGGTGCCAGTGCAAATCACACCAGTCTTGGGCCTGACTCTGAAGCCAGTCCATGCTCACCGTAACTGTTCACTGCTCTTGCTGCTGCCAGGCTTGTGCCACTTCCCCTGTGCCAGAACCTGCCTCATCCCTGAATGTGCCTTATGGACACGTCCTTGACACTTCTGAGGGGGCCTCAGCCCTGCTTCATAGGGAGAGGGGAAGGAGCTTTGCCAGGGCCACCTGGAGGGCCAGGGAGCAGAGCCTGACTCCAGCAGTGCCAGGCTACACTGTACCTGGAGTGGGGTGAAGGCCACACTGGAGGCTGTCCCCGAGGAACGGTCTCGGATGGTGGACTTCCCGCCATACACCACGCTCTGCTTCTGCAGGGTACGCTGCAGGAGGGGACAGAGCTGTGATCTGGGCTTACCTGGCCCCGGTGTCCCTCAGGCCTTCAGCCCTGGCTTGTACCTGCAGTGTCTTAGAGATCCTGGCCTTGGTGGCCTCGTTCACCTGTGTCTGCCGCACACGCCCACTCCCTGACTTGCCAAGGTGGCCCAGACTGAAGCCCAGGTCCTCCTGGTAGGCATCCTCCTCAATCTGGAGGAAAGACAAGGCATCCCACAGTTACACTGCTAGGTCCCGTCAGCCACTTAGGCACCCACTCTAGCTGACTAAGGCCCAGGGCATAACCACACATGGGTGATGCTGGGGACCCCAGAGTCAGGTCCCTGAGCTCAGAGTCAAGAGGCCTTTTCTCTCTTAGCATGTGTGTTGAGGGATGTCCAGAACTGGAACATTTCACTGAAACATCAGGTCAGGTGGACTTGAGCTAGATCTTGCAGGACCATTTGGATGATCCTTGGAGAGTAACATACCAGAGGTGAGACTGCGGAGGGTTGTGTGGCAGGGCAGGACAGGACCAGCCTGGGGCTGCAGGGCCTGGCCAAGAGCTTGGGTCATGGGAAGCTATAGACTCTGAGCTGGGATATGAGCCTAAGCAACAGGCTCTGAAGGACACAAAGTTCACTTTGGGGCTGGATGGAAGGGGAGGGGAGAGAGCAGAGGCCAGAGGACCAGGGAGGAGGCTAGGGCCACAGGATCAAAAGGAGTGAATGCAGCAGGAGGCAGAGGGGCAGAACTTGGTGGGTCCCTGCCTGTGGGAGTGGGGAAGAGGGCAGAGCTGGCCGGGTGCGGGTCTAACCTCTCCGAAGCTCATGCGATTGGCCTGCTTCCGGATCTCTGTCAGCCCCAGCCGCTCCTTCATCTTGCGGTACCTGGAGAGGGGAAGACAGAGGCACCAGGGAGGGTGCTGGCCTCTACCTTTCCTGGCCCCCACCCCTGCAGCCCCCCGGGTCTCTTACCTGCGGCCACCTCGCTTCTTTCGCTGGCCATCCAGGGGCGCGGGCAATGGCTTCACCTGCTTCACGGGCGGCGGCTCCTGCCACTTGTCAAATTTACGCTCTATCTCATCCTTCAGTTCGTAGCCCACCTGGGGAGGGTGAGTCGAGGAGGTGGGTCCTGTAGTCACTCATGAGGGCAGCCCACGTAGGCCTCCTCTGCCCACCCAGCCCACACTTTCCCTCTTAAGCCCTGGAGGATCTCATTCACTCTCTGGTTTTAAGTTCCATCTACGACCTGATGCCCCCCAAACTTGTGTCTCAGGCTCTGCAGCCTGTAAACAACTGTCTCCTTGACAGGCCATGCATACATAAGAGAGCCAGCAGAGCCCTCTGCTTTGCCCCAGTTTGTGAAAATGGATGCTTGTGATCAGCCTTTCCTTCCCTCGCCACAGACTCCAATAGGCACTTCCTTCGGAACAAACCCAAGTTGGTCCCCTAATTTCTTCTCTTTTGGGCCCCAAAGTTCTCCCCAGGGGGCAGAAGACTCCACCAAGGCCTCCTCTCTCCCCAGGGGCCTGCTGCACTGCAGCCTCCGAGCCTCTGCACAGACCATTCCCTCTGATTGGAATGCTCCTCCCCAAGGGGCCGTGTGACTCACTCCCTAACTCCCACTAGGTCTATGTGAAAACTTCTCATGGGAGCCACCCTGACATTCCAGCCAAATCTGCATGTAACCTTGTTTATCCTCTCCTCATGCCATGGGACCCTTGTTGGTGCTACTCACCACTTTACCCTGCACCCAGACAGCAGGGAGAGGAGAGATGGGAAAAAGATGAAGAGACAGAAAGGGAGAGAGATGGAGAGAGACAGGAGAGACGGAAAGAGATGGAGAGAGAGGAAGGAGAGAGACTGAACATCTGAATACTTGGAAAACAGTTCATAAGATATGGCTACTTTCCTAAATATGTCTATTCAGGAGTTAACTGAATGATTACTTAAATAATGCCCCTTGCTGGTAGAAGCTACAGAACCTGGTGTGACAGGCAAATTATGCAGCCCTCCAACATCCCTCTCAGGATGTACATGTCCTAATTCCCAGAACCTGCAAATGTCACCTCACATGGCACAAAGGACTCTAGAATTGAGCAGCTAAGGACAGTGAGATGGTGACATTATTCCAGATAAATGGTACAGGCCCAGTATAATTACAAGGGTGCTTAAGACAGAGCAGAGGAGGAGATGTGAAGCAGAAGCAGGGCAGGGGAGACTCATGGAACTGCTCCATGGCACTGTGGAGACGGAGGAAGGGCCAGAACTGGGCTTGCAGCCAAAAGGCTTAGGGTCAGCCTTCCCTAGAGCCCCAGAAGGAACACAACCTGCTGACACTCTGACAAGCCCAGTGAGTCTCATTTTGAACTGACTTTTAGAGCCATGATAAACCTGAGTTTTCACTGTTTGTGCTCACTTGTTTCAGCAGCCCTAGAAACTAACGCACTGGTTAGGGAGCACCTGATCTCAGCAGAGTCATAGACACTCTACCTCTGCCCATTTAGGACAGCACTCATATGGAGTAGGTTCCCTGTTGATGGAGCTTCCCTGAGACAGACCCTAGACTCACAGGGACTGACTCCTGGCCCCCCTCACCTTCCCTTCTGTGCTTTCATGGAAACTGTCCACACGGGCCGCCAACGTACACTTGGCAGCCACCAGCCTGGCTGCTTTCCGCCGGAGATCCTGGAGCAATGGAGAACAGGAACAGAGTCTGTATGAGCTGGACAGACACTCAGCAGCAAAGACAGCCAAAGCAGCCACCTCTCATAAGGGGCTGGGACCCTTCCTGGGTCCTAGGAAGGGGGCTTTACACACAGGGGCTCATCTCCTCAACAGGCCTGAAAGGTGCACACTCTTGTCCCCCATTCCACAAGGAGCAGAGCCACCTGACCAGGACACCTTGGCCCATAAGTGGCTGAGCCCAGGTAAGGATGACTATAAAACAGACTGAGGATGAGGATAGCTGCAATCACAGAGTCACCAGCAGGCAATGGTCCCATGCATGTTCTAGATGCCGGCCCCTGCTAAGTGTGCCCTGCAGAGCATCTCATCAAATACTCAAACATCAGGCTGGTGTGATCATTGTCCCCACTTTACAGATGTAGAAACTGAGGCTCCAGGTCACATGGCCAGGGAGATAAAGGCAGTAGAGCCAGGCTCCTATTCTAAGCTGTACCACACCCAGCTGACTACTTTATTGCCCTTGGTAGAGTGCCAGGGCTTCACAGCTCACAGAAACCTCCAACTCCTGGGCTTAGGCAATTCTCTTGCCTCAGCCTCCTGAGTAGCTGGGAATACAGGTGCCCGCCAGAATGCCCAGCTACTTTTTGTTGCAGTTTGGCCAGGGCCGGGTTCAAACCCGCTACCCTGGGTATATGGGGCTGGCACTCTACCCACTGAGCCACAGGTGCTGTCTGACTTTTCCATTTTTTATAGAGATGGAGCCCTTTTGCTTGGGCTGGTATCAAATTCCTAGTTTCAAGCAATCCTCCCACCTCAACCCCAATGAGTGCTGGGATTACAGGTGAGTCACCACACCAAGTCATACCAAATTTTCATCAACATTTTCTCTTAATCTACTTTTAAAGACTGGAAATTCATTTAAATAAACCACTCAATTTCACTACCCTAAATGGGACACTATTAGATAATAAACACAAGTATGCAGTGATTAAAATAAATATTCATGGAGGTGCCCGTAGCTCAATGAGTAGGGCACTGGCCACATTCACAGAGGCTGGTGGGTTCAAACCCAGCCTGGGCCACCTAAAACAACGACAACTGCCATAAAAAAATATAGCCAAGCATTGTGGCGGACACCTCTAGTACCAGCTACGTCGGAGGCTGAGGCAAGAGAATCACTTGAGCCCAAAAGTCTGAGTTGCTGTAAGCTGTGACACCACAGCACTCTACCCAGGGAGACAGCTTGAGACTCTGTCTCTATATAAATAAGTAAATAAATAAATAAATAAAATAAACATTTATCAGCTGGGCACAATGACTTACACCTGTGGTCCCAGCATTTTGGGGAGCTGGGATGGGAGCATCAAGACCAGCCTGGGTGACAAAAAAAAAAAAAAAAAAATAGCCAGGCATGGTGGTGCATGCCTGTGATCCCAGCTACTTGGGGGCCTGAGGCAGGAGGGCTGCTTGAGCATGGGGGGGTTTCAGGTTGCAGTGAGCTATGATCTCACCACTGCACTCTAGCCTGGGTGACAAAGTGCCACCTTGTCTTTAATTTAAAAAAAAAAAAAAAAATCCACTTTTGTGCTACTGAAATCCATGGTCTGTGCCCCTTAAGGGAGGTGGCCCATATTCTAGGAAACACCAAGAGGATGCATGTAAAGCCCATAGGCACAAGACTCAATTACTAATAATGAAGAAGACAACAATAAAAATAATAAAATTAGCAGCAGCCACATTGCCCAAGAAGAGGCTTAGCCGTTGCCCTGAGCATCAAAGTGGTGGTCTTTGTTGGCCTGGTGCCTTAAGCTGGCCAGATGGTCACAAGGTGGTTTAGTGTATGTGGGGCCAGGAAAGACCTGGCACACAAATAGGCAGGGGCCTGTGTTATGGATGTCAGCTGACCAAAGACTGAGATCAGCTGCACAGGCACCCACATCTACATGGCCAAACCCCAGTGAGGACTCTGAACACTGAGGCCTGGGTGAGCGTCCCCGGCTGCCTGGCATTGATGCTGGGAGGGGACAGTGTCCTGACTGGGGAGAAGCTCCAACTGGTAACTTCTCCTGGACTCTCCCATGTGTCACTTCTCCTGGCTGACATTAATCTGTCCTTATAACAAACTGTGGCCCCAAGCACAGCAACTCTCAGTGAATTCTTAGCCATTTTCTTTCTTTTTTTTTTATGGAGACAGAATCTCACTATGTTGCCCATAAATTACCAAGCCTAAGGGTGCTTTGGGAACCCTGGACTCACAAGCTAACCCTGTGTCACTTATGCTATGCTCAGCCTAAGGGGTGAATATTCGGTGTACATGAAGCCTCATCCCAAGCCTATGAAACAGACACTCTTTTCCCCATTTCACAGAGGAGCTCTCTCACACCTCTTGCCTGAGGTCACCTGATTGGTGAATGTTGCTTCCAGAACCCCAGCCCAAGTGCTTGCCTGCTCTAGTATCGCTACCCATGCTACCCTGTCTTCTAGGCTCTTGACCATCGCTGTCAGCTGTGCCAGGGGAGAGATGGTGGGAGGTGGGGGGTGACCTATTTTGAGAAGAGCAGCGGCTCCACAGGAGTTGGGAGCCTTAGGAGACACATGTCAGGCTCACCGGGGGCAGCGACTGCACGATGTCACTATGGTAGATGTAGCCGGTGTGGGGCAGCACAGAGGTAGATGAGAAGCCAGACAGTGTCTTGCGCTGGGCGCCAAGAAGCATGATGTTGCAGGCAGGCATCTTGGAGAGATTGGTGAGGCCGCCAGCCACACCTATAGCCAGGGGAGGGGAGAGGTCAACAGAAATGCCAGGGGACATTGGGAGGGAGCGTGGCATGGGCTGTGCACCTTTATGTGAGGTTCTGGCTGAATCCCTTTGATGACCCTACCAGGAGACAACATGTATCATTCCACTGAGGGGGCCTGGAAGGAGGCTTAGAGAGGGGAGGCAACTTGCCTGATGGCACACAGTGAGGCAGCCACCCAATGGGAGGCTGATCCTGGAGCCTATGCTGAGCCCCAAGCCCTGTTCTGAGAGTCATGTCTATGTTTGGGACTGTTTTCACCCCCACCAGGGGCTCCTAATGGCAGGCCTTGGTCGTGGTGCACCTTTAGGTTTCCAGTGAGCTTCTTTGTGGCTGGCACAGGGGAGAGGAAGAGGAGCCATAGGTAAGTGTCACTGCCACTGAGGGGTTGGCTAGGCATGAACCATCTCAGACAAATGAATTGCTAAAGTATCCAAATAGGCAGAGGAACATCCCCCAACTATGCACACATCCGAGTCCAAGAACCTGCCAATATGGAGCCTTACATGGCCAAAGACTTTGCAGATAGGATTAAGTTAGGACCATGGGATGTGGACGTGTCCTGGGTTACCTGGGTGGGCCCAGTGCAAGCACAGGGGTCCTTAAAAATGGGAGAGACAGAAGGACTAGGGGCAGAGTGACTCCTGAGAAGACTTTAAGATGGTGGAAGGGGCCATGAGCCAAGGAATGCAGGCTCCTCTAGGAGCTAGAAAATGCAAGGAAATGGACTCTCCTAAAACCTCTATGAGTAAATATGGCCTGCTGACGCCTTGACTTTAGCCCAGTGAGCACCAAACATCTGACCTCCAGAACCACAGGAAAACATGTTACCATCTAAGCCACTATACAGGTAAAAATCTGTTCCTGCATCAACAGAAAATGAGTACTCCCCCATTCCCACTAGGGAAACTGAGGCTTGTGAAATTTCTGCCCAAGAATGTGAGGTCAGAAGGGGCAGGCAGGGTCAGGATACACTCCTAGGTTCATCCTGCCTCCAAACCACCACTTCTTTCTTCGATGCAACTTAGCACACACCTTCCCCTTCAAGTAGTTGTTACGGGCTGAACTGTGTCACTTCAGAATTCATATGCTAATGTCCTATCACCCCACACCTCAGAATATAACTATATTTGGGAAAAGATCTTTAAAGAAGTGATTAAGTTAAAATGAGGGCCTTGGGGCCTGCCCTCCTGGTGTCCTTACATGAAGAGATTAGGACACAGACGTGCACATAGGGATGTGATGACACAGGGAGAAGATGCTACCTACAAGCCCAGGTTAGAGGCCTAAGGAGAAAATCAGCTCCTGACACCTTGATCTCAGACTTCCAGCCTCTATAATTGTGAGAAAATGTATCTCTGTTGTTCAAACTGTTCCATGTATGGTGCTTTGCTGTGGCAGCCCCAGCAGAAGCATGCATGGGAAGTCTTCTTGGTTGCAGGGGAGGAACCCAAGGGGCACTCTGGGAAGGAGGGGACCCATCTTTTAATCCCAACACAGTGCTAGGATTAGGCCCCAATCTTGCAGAGAAAGTTGAGCCTCAAAGAGCTGATGTTACTGCACCCAGGCTGCCTCATGGGTCTGCAGTATAGCTAGGAGCTGCCGGGGCCTATCAGCCTTTCCTCAGGGCCTGGTGCCTCGCTCCTTTACTGCCAGCATGGCCCTGATGCTGCAAGGACTTATGGACAGGGACTAAGGATTCCCCCTCCCTCTATATCTGTGCCAGGCTGGTAATCCCACCCCAGCAGACGGGGTGGGGAGCCCAGGATCCAAACTCCCATTCTATAGGAAAGGGCCACGGCTTTCCTGAGGTCACACAGCATGTCAAGACCCCAGCCTGTGACCCAGCCCTGGAGCCTCACCCATGATCTTAGCAGCCGTGGATGCCCCAATGATGATGGACAGGTTGGGCGCAATGAAAGACATGCGGGACTCCACGTACTCGTAGATGCGGTGCTTAGAGGCATTCAGCTCCAGCGCCATGTCACAGGCCTCCTCCAGCCGCTCCAGTTCCTCTTCTGACAGCTGCTGCCTGCAGGGGTAAGCAGGCGCTGATTGCCTGGTGCCAGCTGTTGCTCACTTAGCTCTGTGTGTACATGTTTTTGTGCATATGTGTATGTGTGTGTGCACATGTGTATAGCTTTGAGGCAAGCCCAAGTCCCAGCAGCCCCAGGGGCCTAGATGCAGGGGCTGCTGGGAACTTTGGCTCTTAGCCTGCACTGCCTCAGACAGACCATTCTGGCCTCTGTGTTTTTTTTTTTTTCATAGAGACAGTTTCACTTTATCACCCTCAGTAGAGTGCCGTGGCATCACACTGCTCACAGCAACCTCCAACTCCTGGGCTTAGGTGATTCTCTTGCCTCAGTCTCCCAAGTAGCTGGGAATACAGGTGCCTGCCAAGACGCCCGGCTATTTTTTTGTTGCAGTTTGGCTGGGGCTGAGTTTGAACCCACCACCCTCGGTATATGGGGCCAGCACCCTTCCCTCGGAGCCACAGGCGCCGTCCCCATGCTGGCCTCTGTTAGACAGACCTAAGGCAGGCCTCGCACCTCCCCTGTGGGCTATGTACCCCTGAGTGGTGGAGGCAGTGACGCTGACAACCATGATGGTGGCATTGGTCAGGATCTGCTGCAGGTTCTCGTTGTTCTTGCATTTGTCCAGGCTATTGCCCAGCTCCTGGGGGTGAGAATGAAAGGGAGGGGAGGTGAAAACTCAGGAAGGTTCTGCCTAGAACCTCTCCTCCCCTAGCATCCATGTGCATTTCCAGGAAGTCATGGTCTGCATGCTGCAGGCCTTACCTGCCTCCTAGCTGATCAAAGAACATCCCTGCCCAAAGCACAAACATCATCTTCCTATTCTGGCTGACGCAGAAACAGAGCCTGAGCATAAGCCTTGCTTCCCTGCAGGGACCTCTCCAGCCACCGTCCTAATTTCCTATTTTCCTGGACACATGCAAGGACCTCCTCCTCTCCTTGTCTTTACTTGTACCTGCCCCTTCCCCCCACACCACCACTTTCCCATAAAGTCCACAGCCTTAAAGGGTCCATGTGCTCTGAACTCTTCACTTCCCCCTCCTCCCATCGCTCAATTCCTCCTAGCTCCTTCCATTTCAGATCTCAACTGGAATGCCACCTGCTCCAACCACAGGGGGCAGCTCAGGTCAGCACAGCAGGGAAGTCACCTCAGGAGCCTGGGGTCAAGCAGGGGCCATAAGAAAGTCTTTTCCAGCCCCACCCTCAATGCTGAGTGGGTGGGAGCTGCTAAGCCTCTGTAAAGGCCTCTCCGTTTTCTTCTCCAGGGTTTGGAATGGAGGTCTGAGGGCAAGACTTGCCTCCCCCTTCACACTGACGGGCAGTCAGTCAAGAAGCCCCAGTTCTTTCTTATGCTCACCTTGACCGTGCGGATGTAATCCAGTGCATTGGGGACCAAGGACTCCAGCTCAGGAAATCTCTTCGAGTACTTATCCCGAATAAACTTATGGATAATGTCTAGGGAGGACAGAAAGGGCAAATGTCCAGGGAGATGGGAGGCAGACTCTGATGGTTGTCCCTAGTACCCACTTCCCCTTCCTTTAGAAACCAACTCCAGAGTTGTAGCTTGACACTTGGACACCTAGCACAGAGACTACATTTCCTAGCTGCTGGTCATGGCCATGTAAATTAGTTCTGGTCTACAAGATGTTGAGTTGGAGTGACATCTTCTTAAAACAAAGAACCATGCCCTCCCCCTGCTGGCAAGGATGTGGAAGTGATGGCTGAAGATAGGGTGGTCACCTTGCATCATGAAAATGGTGGCAGATCAACCATTGCTCCCTCAGACTGTTACACAGAAAGAAAATGTACTTCCTTCTTATTTCAGCCACTCTGTATGGCAGCTGAACCTGGACTGGAGCTAATACAAAAGTATTATCATGAGGGCTTGGGGGCAGGACTCCTGGAAGGTCCTCTGAGAAAGGTGGAAGAAGTTGTGAGAACACCCACAGGCTGCCCCCACCTGCCCCTTCCAGCACTCACTCAGCTCATTCTCGATCTCCACAGTCAGGTTGTTGGCATCCACAATGACCCGGTATTCAGGGGCTGCCTCCACTGGCCCCATCACTGTGTGGACGAGAAACAGCCCATATGTAAGGCTGTTTATAAACACCTATCACCTCCTAAGTCCCACAGGTGGAGGGGACTACACCACTCCTTTGCCCATGGCTTCCTGTTGCCAGTGGATTCCACTCAAGAATTGGAGTGGTAATAGGACTGCCCTCTGAAGAGTCAGTCTGAGGGGTGGCACCTGTGGCTCAGTGAGTAGGGTGCCAGCCCCATATACCGAGGGTGGCAGGTTCAAACCCGGCCCCAGCCAAACTGCAACAAAAATAGCCAGGCATTGTGAGGGGTGCCTGTAGTTCCAGCTACTCAGGAGGCTGAGGCAAGAGAATCCCCTAAGCCCAAGAGCTGAAGGTTGCTGTGATACACTCTACCGAAGGCGACAGAGTAAGACTCTGTCTCTAAAAAAAAGAGTCAGTCTGAGTATTCAAGCAATAACCCAGCAGTCCCCAAGGCTGGAAGTGAGAAAAGATTGTGGGTGATACTTTAATAATTACATAATCATTTTATATTGACTTGGTCTTTACCAAATGATATCAGTTTCCCATTCACAGTAGCAACTCTCTTACTTCTTGAGTAAAAAATAATCTGTGATTCAAATAAGTGATATACAAATAAGACAAGTGATTTACAGATATGACAAAAACCCTATAAGAAGTAGTCATATAAATCACTGAAATCTGGGAAAACCTGAGATAAAATCTATCACAATTAGTACATATAATAGCATAGCTTTATAATGCAACATATTTGTTGGAGGAAGGGGACTGGCTGGGACAGAAGAAAAAAAGAGGGCGCTGGAAAAGGCTGGGGGGTAATGATGTCCAACTTTGGAAGCCACAAGCAGCAAAAGAGCCAAAAGGCCCCATAGAGGAGCACAGACAGGAAGGGAGGGGGAGAGAGGATGTACCTTCTGAAGCTTTGGCTTGCTTGCTGATATATTCCTCAATCTTCATCATAATCTCAGCAAACTGTTAGGGAAGGAGAGTAAAGTAAGAGCCCAGAGCTGTTCAAAAAAGAAGAGTTGTTGACCATACCACTCTCTTCTAGGAGCTTCCATTTATAGCCCTGTGTGCATTATGTCCTCTTACCATCTTGCTGTCCCATAGCTTTGCGATGCTCTTGACTGAATCCCCAGAAAGATCCAGTTGTGTCTCTTCCTGAACATCCTCAATCGCTGGCTCCTCTTCTTCCTCCCCATAGCTTCCTCCTTCTTCCTCTTCTGCTGCCTCTTCTAGGTCAGCTAAGAGCTCGTCTGCCAGAGACATCCCAAGGCCTGTGGGAGGGACAGCAGGGTTTCCTAAAACCTTCCCCTAACCAAGTCCCTCCTTGTTACAGGGAGAGGCTTCTTGTTCTTCTTCATGAAGACCACTAGTATGCAGGCTCCACATGGACAGGTATGTTGCTTTGTTCACTGAGAAATTTCCAGCTTCTACCCATGCAAGACACACCACACCGCTCTAACCACCACCTTGCTAACTTACCAACCTCTTCCCACTTCCAGATCTTCCTGCAACCACTCCCCTCTCCTTAAAAGCCTCTTCCCCTCACTCTTTAGTAGCCCAACACCTCCTCAGCCTTCAGCTCTCATGTTCCACCTCCTCGACCTACACACCCAACTCCAGGCCAGAAGGAGTTGGTCTGTGATACACACTCCGCACGCCTGTGTGTCTACCCTAGGGCACTTCACATGTTTGTGGCTAAGTAATTTATTTTATTAGGCCTGCCCCCAGGCGTCAATCAAAGCTCTGAGAGCGCAGGGGGACAACTTTTGCTCCTGACATAACCCCAGGTCCACACCACAGTAGGAGCATATAAACGCCTTGGGGTGATTAATCTACGTGGTCCGCCTTTCTCCTTACAAACTTCCTCCCTAGACCCAGGGCTCTGGTCTCCAGGCCTCCCCTCCTCTCCAGGCCTCCCCTCCTCTCCATCACCCTCACCTCTTCTCTGCCGGCACGACGGTTTCTAGGAAATAGGCTTCCAAGAGCGATAGTCGCTTACCGATGACGTCTCACACTCGCGCCGTTGTTGAGACAAAGCTGCTCTCTAATTGGCCGACGCCCTGCGCGCTCCGACCGCGTTTGGAACAAAAACTTTATTGGTACCTGCCTTTTGGCAGGGAAGCCGTGAGTAGGAAAGAGGAGCGGCGGCTTATCGAACTGACGGCCTTCGGTGGACTGAGCCTGTAAGCGGAGAATCTCAGTGGCTGGACGACGGGGTGATGAGACAAGCATAAAGTCGGTGGCAACTCAGACAGCTGGTGGTCGCGGTAAAAGAGAAAAGCCTTTAAGCAGGGACTGGGGTAGAAGGGGGGGGTTGAAGGAAACGAAGGCGGAAATAGGGAACCACAACTCCCAGAAGGCCTAGCGCCGAGTCCCGGCGTCCTCGGCGGCGAAGCCGGGTGAGAAGAGTAGTAGTTTTGCTTCCAACAGCTTAACTCAAGAGGTTGGAAGTTCTGAGGCCTGGAGCGCCCGGAGTAGGAGAGAGATGGAACTGGAGCAGAGAGAGGGGTAAGTGGCCGGGCCTTTGTGAAAAATTGCGAATCCTGAAAAAAGACACTGCAACTGTATAATGTGCACCATCTCAGCTTTTACCTGAGGGCCTGATGGGGATTGTAGTTCATGCTTTCTCTTAGACCCCTTCAGAGATAAAGGTCTGCACTGAAGCTTCTTGCGAGAAGAAAAGGCTAGGGCTCTGATTCCGGGATCTGACAGACGAGGAGGTTGAAAGCAGGGGCTCCTGGGTCTGAGGGAGAGGCTTGAATCCCCTAGGTTATTGGTGATGAATGGTCTGGGGGTCTTGACTCCAGGATCCTGAGAGAAGGGCGTCAGGGTTGGAACTCTTGTGGGGACTGGGAAGGAAGGGCTGGGGGCCAGATCCCTGAATCTGAGGGAAGAGGGGCTGGGGGTTTGACCCTGACTCTGGAGCAGGAGGGGGCCTTGGGGCCAGGAATCCAGAATCTGTGATGCTTTCTCCGTCACAGGACCATGGCAGCCGTAGGCTTTGACGAGTTCTCAGCACCGCCAGGCTCAGAGCTGGCGCTGCCTCCCCTTTTTGGCGGTCACATTCTGGAGAGTGAGCTAGAGACAGAAGTGGAGTTTGTGTCTGGCGGTTTGGGTGGCCCAGGGCTCCGGGAGCGAGATGAAGAGGAAGAGGCAGCCCGGGGTCGGAGGCGGCGCCAGCGGGAACTAAATCGCAGGAAGTACCAGGCTCTAGGTCGCCGCTGCCGGGAGATCGAGCAGGTAGGTGAGTTCGGAGTCCCCTGGACTAAATTACTTCTCCCCCATATTTGCCTGTCCACATGCCCAGCACTCCTTGGCTAGCTGAATAAATCTTTCATTTTTATTCACTATTCATTTATTTAGCATCCATTATGCGTCTGGCCCTATGCCAGGCCCCTGGAGAGCCAAGTCATCTGGAGCTTCTCTGACTGCCCAGGTCAGCAAACTGGCAAGTGGCCACAGGTGCCTCATGCACATCAGGATTACAGATCAAAGCCCAAACTCTTCGAATCTCCGTGTCCCTATCTTGAATCACTCTATGCTAGGCCTTTCTGCCTCTTGTATCTACCTTGGATCTTTCTCCAACTTCAGATCTCCATAGGTGCTGCCTTCAACTCAGACTGGGCTGAATCTTCGTGTTAGCCTCCTTGGTGAGAATAAGGATGGAACAGTAGGTAGGATCCAGATTGTGACAGGCCAGGAATACCAGGGCAGGAAGTCTGGATTTTGGGGGGAGTTTCCTTTGAGAGTGAGGGGGAGCCGCTGAAGATTTTCAAGCAGGAAGGCTCAGGTCTGGATGCTAGAAAGAGTCTCTGGAGATACTTGTATCAGTTTGCCAGGGCCTCTGTAACAAAGTACCACCCATTGGGTGGCCTAACAACAGAAATCTATGGTCTTATAGTTCTGGAGGCTGGTAGTCCAAGATCAAGGTATTGGCAGAATGAGTTCCTTCTGAGGGTTGTGAGAATGTGCTCCAGGCTCTCCCCTGGCTCCTGATTGTTTTCTGGCAGTCTTTGGCATATAAAAACATCACCCTAACCTCTGCCTTCACCTGGCATTCTACTTGTGGGTCCTAATTTCCCTTTCTTATAAGGTCCCTCCCAGTGATCCAGTGATCTTGTTTTAACTTGGTAATCTTTGTAAAGACCCTCCTCCAAATAATGTCCTGCTCTGAGATACCATGGATTTAGACCCCAATATATGGCTTTGAGGGGGACCCAGCTCAACCCATAACAGTGGTGTTGGGGTATTCTGGAAGGGTGCAGGCTGGAGTCCAGAAGACTGGGAATATATTCCAAACCCTATTTAACAGGTGGACATCAAGGCCTAAAGGAACTCATTTTAAGCGTATGCTCAGGGGTCCTCAAACTGCGGCCCGCAGGCCACATGAGGCGGTGTGATTGTATTTGTTCCTGTTTCGTTTTTTTACTTCAAAATAAGATATGTGCAGTGTGCATAGGAATTTGTTCATAGTTGTTTTTTTTTTAATTATAGTCTGGCCCTCCAACGGTCTAAGGGACAGTGAACTGGCCCTCTGTTTAAAAAGTTTGAGGACCCCTGAAGCCCACCACCCTATGAATAGATTATCCACATTTTGTGAATGCAGAAACTCACTGTTCAGAGAGGTGAAGTAATTTGCCCAAGCTCACACAGTTAAGTGGCAGAGCTGAAATCTGAAACCATGTTTTTCTGACCCGGGGGTTTCATAGGCTTCAGCCACTGTCCCAGACTCCCTCTCTCACATGTCTTAAGAGACTGTGTGTGCAGGGGCTGTCCCCTCAGCCTCACTTGCTTTCCTCCTGGCTGTCACTCATTGTCTGCTTCTCGTCATTCAGGCCTCAGTCCACAGAGAAGATCTATAATCCCTAACTAAAGAAGCCACCTCCTCCCTGAATTTCTAGGATGCCCCATTTCGTGTCCTCTGAGCATTTCTTGTATGCAAAGTTGCTCATTCAGCAGATACCCATTGAGGATCTGTGTGCCTGGTTCCAGTCAAGGCACTGTGGATGCAGACCCAAGCCACTGTCCCTATGGCGCTCATGCCCTGCTTAGGGGGTTGACAATCAGCAAAACAAGCAAACAGGGTGTATCCTATCTTGAGAGAGGAGCATTAAGAGAAAAATAAAGCTGAGGAGAAGGGATGGATGGGCAGGCTTACAGCAGGGGAATTGGGATGGGGGTGCTGCCCCTTAGCAGGAGATCAGGTAGCTCCCTGAGCAGGAGGTAAGACCTGAGGGAGCAAGGCAGCAAGTTCTGCAGACCACTCAGGGTAAAGGATACTTGAGGGTTCAATCCAGCATGATTGAAGGGCATGGGAAGTTGGGAAGGAATAGACTAGGCAGGGCCTCAGGTCATGGGGTGGTCTTGGCCAGTTTCCCCAGAGTTTAGTACGGATAAAGCGCTGTATTAATTATCTGCTAAATCAGCAGTTCCCAACCTGTGGGTCACAACCCACAGGAACTGTATTAAAGGATCGTGGCATTAGGAAGGCTGAGAACCACTGTGCTAAATAAATGGACAGGAGAGTGAAAGGCCACCTGCTGACTTCTGTTTTCTTCCCCCTCTCTACAGGTGAACGAGCGGGTCTTGAACAGGCTCCACCAGGTGCAAAGGATAACTCGGAGACTTCAGCAGGAGCGGAGGTACCCCTCCACACCCATTCCCCTGAGCCTCTGCTCCCAAACATTCACACCACCTCTCGCCATCTTTATTGTCCACCCAGTCCCCATAGGTCACGAGGAGAGACTAAGATGAGGGCATGGGGCTGAGGCAAGTGGGAAAGAGGAGTGGAATTGGATCTTGAAGAAGATAGCAGACCCTCAGGACTGGGGCAAGGGCCGGGTGGAGTGTGTTGCTCCCTTTGAGAGGAGAGGACAGCAGAGGGGCAGGAGCATAAGCCTTAAGAGTCACAGACCTAGCTTTAAACATGTTTCATTTTCTGTAGAGATGGGGTCTTGCTGTGTTGCCCAGGCTGGTCTCAATCTCCTGGGCTCAAATTGTTCCCCTTGCCTCAGCCTCTTGAGTAACTGGGCTTACCGGTATGAGCCACTGTGCCCAGCCTGTAAGCATCTTATTTTTGGCTAATGCAGCCCTGAGCAAGCACTGTTCTCTCTCTGAGCCAGCTTCCTGCCATCTAAGAGTGACACCAATATCACAAGGCTGCTCTGAGTGAAATTGGAACACAGGTGAGGAGCTTGGCCCTCAGTTGTCCACTGTGTGCCTTGTGTTACTGCAACCACAAGGGGTAGGTTCTGCAGCCAGCCCTCCCTAGATGGGATGCTGATGCCAGCACTCATGTGTTTTCATCCCTGTGAAATGGAAACAGGCTCCAGGAATCCCCAGGATTCCCCAATCCCCAGGGCTTGGCCTCCAAACCTCTTCTGCCCATACCTACGCTGTCCAGCCACACCTGGAGACTTTCATTTAAGTTTAATTAACTGAAATTAACATTTTTAAATCATTAAATTTTAAGTCATTAAAATGAACTTAAAAATTTAGTTCCAATACAGTTTACAGTGAAATCAATTAAAGCAAAGTGAAATTAAAAACTCAGTTTTGGCTCAGCACCTGTATGTAGTTCAGTGGCTAGGGCACCAGCCATATACATTGGCAGGTTCGAACCTGGCCAGGCCTGCCAAACAAAGACAACCACAACCAAAGAATAGCTGGGTGTTGTGGCAGTCGCCTATAGACCCATCTGCTTGGGAGGCTGAGGCAAGAGAATGGCTTAAGCTCACAAGTTTGAGGTTGCTGTGAGCTGTGATGCCACATAGTTACTGTCTCAAAAAAAAAAAAAAAAAAAAAATTCAGGCTCGCCACCCGTAGCTCAGTGGTTACGGTGCGAACCACATACACCAAGGGTGGCAGGTTCAACCCGGCCTGGGCCAGCTAAACAATGACAACTGTAACAAAAAATAGCTGGATGTTGTGGCGGGTGCCTATAATCCCAGCTACTTGGGAGGCTGAGGCAAGAAAATCGCTTAACCCCAAGATTTGAGGTTGCTGTGAGCTGTGATGCCATGGCACTCTACCTAGGCCGACATGAGACTATGCCTCAAATAATAATAATAATAATAATAATGTTCCTGGAGTAGCATAAGCCATATTTCATGTTTTCTGTAGGTACAGGTGGCAATTTCCACTTCAATTAATGTGAAGTAAGTGTAATAGTTCATTCCTATAACCCCAGCACTTTGGAAAACAGAGGCAGGACTGCTTGAGACCAGTAGTTTGATCAGCCTGGGCAACACAGTGAGACCCTATACCTACAAAAATAAAAAAAAATTTGCTGGACACGGTGGCAGGCATCTGTGGTCCCAGCCACTCAGGAAGCTGAGGAAGGAGGATCACTTGAGCCCTGGAGTTCAAAGCTACAGTGAGCTATGATGGCACTACTGCATGCAGCCTGATGACAGAGCAAGACCCTGTTTCTAAAAAAATTAAAATAAATGAAGAGCTCAGCTTGTCAATCTTGCCATAGTCAAGTAATAGCCACTGGTGGCCGGTGGCTGCCGATTTGGACACCACATACAGAATGCGCTGTACTTGTCACAAGTTCACCTGGACCATGCTGGGCAACCTCCTGGTCCCCTATCACCTCCAAGCAGCTGACTTTCGAATTCTGTCCACAACTCTCCCCTGAACTCTGCATTCTCTTTGTCGTCTGCCTGCTGGACAGTGGCTCATTGTCTGTGAGGCATCCAAAACTGACCTTGATCTTCACCCAGACTTGCTCTGTGTCTCAATTCCTATCTAGTTGCTTGGGACCTTTTGCTTGTTTCTCTAATCACACATCAAATCCATTGGAACTGAGCCACATATGTCCTCACAACTCCACTGACACCAGCCTGGGACAAAAGACACAGCCTCTTGCTGCATCACTGCTGTCAGTGGTCTCCCTGCCTCTCCCTTATCCAGTCTCCGCTTAAAACAGCCTCGGTGACTCCTTCCCCTGCTTTGTTGCGTATTTGTACCTTTAGCCAAGATTTTATTTTCCAGAAGGATCAGGAGGGTTCATGAAAAGGACCAGTGGCCTTTGTGGCTGACACGTCAAACAGCTGAGAAATGTGTACACGGTAACTGTCCCTAATACCTAGGACCAGTTGGTTAGGATGGTGATGCTTTCTGAGCTCTTTCCCCAGAGCCAAGCCCAGTGGTTCTCTTAAGTGTGGCTTGTGGACCTGGGGGATTATGGCAAAAGTAAGTTTTCAGGCCCTGCCTCCTCAGACCTGCTTTATCCAAAATTTAGGACTAGTCCTTCTAAAATGTCCAGACTGTCACTCCTCTACTCAGAACCCTGTGGCATCTCCCAGTGGTCTGAGTAAAAGTGAAGGTCCTCACAGCAGCCAACAGGCCCTATGTGATAGGGTTCCTTTCTCTACCAAGAACACCAGGCAGGCCCCCCACTAAGGGCCCCTGCACCTGCCAGAGTGTCCCTCCTTCTGCCACCCTGTCATCCTCACTAAGGCCTCCCCAACCATCCTTTTGAAGTTCCAGACCCCAGGTATCTTTGGCTTTCTTCCCACTTCCTGACTTGTTATGTTTGGTTGATTTGCTTATTGTCTCTCTCCCTGAGTTCCATATGCACGGGAACCTTTATTTTGTCCCCTGACTTGTCCTTAGCACCTGGAAGAGAGCCTGTTGCAGGGAAGGTACTCAGAACATATTTGTGGAATGACAGATTGTAAAATGCCCACCTAGGCTCTGGTAGAGGAAGTACTCAACCAATCAGAACTTTATAAAAAATAAACAAGAAGCAGAGATGGGGAAGAGAAGACAGTGTTAGTGAGTAGTGAGGGCACCATGGGAACATTCTGCATGCACTGCTCACCTTGTAGTTGTCAACAAAAATCATCACTCATGTTTGAGTATTTACTAATGCTGATACCCCATCAAGTAAGATGATTTCAGAAAAATCATCTAGGTGACATGTCATTACAGCAGCACCCAGCCCAGTCAAGGTGGTCATCTCTGATTACTGAGCAAGAAAGTAAGGCTCAGGGCAGTGCCTGTGGCTCAAAGGGGTAGGGCGTTGGCCCCATATGCCGGAGGTGGCGGGTTCAAACCCAGCCCTGGCAAAAAAAAAAGTAAGGCTCAGAAAGATCACTTGGTCTAGCTAGTCACGTACTTAGCATCCAGGCCTCTCCAACTACACAGCTCTTTGAACCACTTGGGTTCGGGACAGCTTTGGCTTCAGGTGGAGAGCTGGGCTTCATTATTGTCCCTTTTCCCCAGCCTCTAGAAGAGAATTGATACCGTTTCTTTGAGCAGGTTCCTCATGAGAGTGCTGGACTCCTATGGGGATGATTACCGGGCCAGCCAGTTCACCATCATGCTGGAGGTGAGTGCTGGGTGTCCAGGCAGGTCAGGGGATGGGCAATCTGGGGCATGACTATCACCTGCCTCTTCCTCCACCCCGCCAGGACGAGGGCAGCCAGGGCACAGATGTCCCCATCCAAGGCAATGCCGAGAATGAACCCCCAGAGAAGGAGGGGCTGTCCCCACCCAGAAGGACTCCGGTACCCCCAGAACCCAGCAGCCCTGCCCCAGTCGAGGGGCCCAGTGGGCGGAAGAGGCGGCGAGCACCACGGGATGGACGTCGAGCAGGAGCTGCACTGACTACAGAGCTGGCCCCAGTACAGGTGGGAGGGGGAAGTCTAGGTCTCTGGGTTTTGGTGTTATGCCACAAAGGGCCCAGAGCTGGGGAGAGCGTGCTAGAGAAAGCAGGTGAAGCAGAAGTCTGGGGTGGGAGGAGGCCTGGACTAAGGTAGGGAAGGAGAACGGTTGAAAAAGTCAGGCAAAGGCTTGGGTAGTAAAGGAGGCAAAGTTGGAAACAGAAAGAAGGCCTGGAGGAAGAGAAATACAACTGGAAGAGGTTGGGAATAGAGGAGGAGGAAGAAGAATCAGAGAAAATGGTGTGGAAAAGGAGGGCAAGGGGAAAAGTTGAAGAACTTTTGGACTTAGGAACACTGGGATCACCTCTGTGGTGCACAAAGGTAGTGGTTTGGCCTGGGAAAGCAAGAATGACAAGGTCAATGAGCACTTTTCTAGATCCCAGGCCTACTCCGTATTTCTTATCTCCTCCAGATTAAGGTTGAGGAAGACTTTGCCTTCGAAGCAGACGAGGCTCTGGATTCCAGTTGGGTTTCTCGGGGGCCAGATAAACTGCTGCCATACCCTACCCTAGCCAGCCCACCCTTTGACTGAACCACCAATAAACTGACCCCCATACTTCATATTGTTTACTGTTCCCACCTCTAATCACACACAGCTCAGATTCTGGGGTTGGTTTTCACATTTTTATTGGGGGCCATGAGGGAGGGGGAGCCTCTTCCCTATGGATGGAGGTGCTCACAGTTTCTTCAGCCACTCCAAGCTTGGGCCCTGGGGATCCTGGGGATGGCTGGGCACATCAGGCATGTTCCC
>CAUYPK010050286.1:0-13836 GCA_963574355.1 Loris lydekkerianus | reverse complement strand
TGGGTGGGTTTACTTTTGTGGTGGAGAATTATGCTGGTCTTTATGGAGGATAGGTCTAAGAATGTCCTGGAGAGCTGGTTTAGTTGTGGCAAATTTCTTCAACATGTGAATGTCGTGGAAGTATTTAATTTCTCTGTCATAAATGAAGCTCAGTTTAGCTGGGTATAGGTTCCTGGGTTGAAAGTTATTTTGTTTTAGGAGATTAAAAGTCGATGACCATCCTCTTCTAGCTTGAAAGGTTTCAGCAGAGAGATGTGCAGTTATTCTAATATTCTTCCCTTGTAGGTAATGGTTTTCTTTTTTCTGGCAGCTTTCAGAATTTTTTCCTTCATTTTCACTTTAGTGAAATTGATTATGATGTGTCTGGGGGATGTCTTATTTGGGTTGAGTCGTGTTGGAGTTCTGAAACTGTCTGCTATCTGAATTTCAGAACTCTTGGCATGTCTGGAAAGTTCTCCTTCATAATCTCATGAAGAAGAGACTCTGTGCCTTGTGAAGCCACTTTGTTGCTTTCGGGGATCCCTATAAGATGAATATTGGTTTTCTTCGAATTACCCAGAGGTCTCTGAGAGAGTGATCTGTTTTTGCCCTCCATTTCTCTTCTTCTTTGAGAGTTTGGGAGCATTTGAAAACTTTGTCTTCAATGTCAGAAATCCTTTCTTCTGCTTGCTCCATTCTGTTACTGAGGGAGTCTACTGTGTTTCTCACATCTTTGAGGGATGCAACTTCTTGTCTCAATGATTCAAAATCTTTCGTTATTTGGTCTTTTAATTTGTTGAATTCTTGAGTTATATTTTGGGTTACCACTTGGAGTTGTAATTTGATCTTATTTGCTATCCAGACTCTGAATTCAATTTCTGACATCTCAGCTATTTGTGCATGGGATCTAGTGCTGTGTCTGCCCCATTGATCCTTGAGGGAGTTGATCTACTCTGATTATTCATATTGCCAGAGTTTTTCTGTTGATTTCACCTCATGATTGTTTTTCACTGTTGCCTCTGGCTGTCCTCAGAGTTGGAGAGGTGTCTCTCCAAGAATAGACCCCAGCGGGGTCACTCTAATGTTGCTGGATCTTTGTAGGGAGTGACCCTGTGTAGTTCCTCTGGGGCTGCTCTAGCTAGGGAGTTCTGATTGTGGAAGCAGCTTTGGTGTGTGACACACCCAGATCCAGCAACAGGGCAGCAGGTGGTGCACACAGTTCTGAGAGTGCCTGGCATCCAGTGACTTTGGCACAGAGAACCCAATGCTCTAGCAGTCTCTGGCCAGGAGAAGGGGTCTGCACAGAAGCATGGAGGGCTCCAGAGGGCACATGGGTACCAAAGTCCCTGGCCAGACGAGAGGGCCAATGTGGAGGCTGGGCAGACTCAGGAGGGAGAACGCAGGTTGCACAGTTCCTGCAGTTCCTGGTCAGGGCATGCGGAAGCCAGGTGGGTGTGGGTCACGGGTCAGAGTCGCAGCACAGCTCTTATGGTGGTCCGTGCAGTGCCAAGCCCAGGAGTTTCAGGTTGCTATGAGCTGTGACATCACGGCACTCTACCCTCGAGCTATTGCCCGAGGCTCTTATGGTGGTCCATGCAGCGCCAAGCCCAGGAGTTTCAGGTTGCTATGAGCTGTGACATCACGGCACTCTACCCTCGAGCTATTGCCCGAGGCTCCAGTGTGCCAAAACCATCTCACTCTCCCCCTAAGGATTAAGGCTATAAGGCAGCTCCATCCCCACCTTTAGGCTGCTCAGTCACTAGGTTACTAGGTCCCACCAGATCCTTGCTCTGGGACTCTGAGGGCGAAGCTTGCCGGGGCAGTTCTCTCACAATGGCTTCCTGTGCCCAGCTCAGTGGCTTAGTCTGGGGCCTCAGACAATGTCCAAAGTTCTCCACACTCCTGCTCAAGCTCTCCCCAAGGAAGTTCAACTGAATGCCAAGTCCAAAAACACCAAAACAGTTCACAGTTTTCCGGTTTGCAGTCTCACTGCTGCTTGTACTTAAGGTTGCTGGTGGCATTAGGTCGATTGAACACACGCAACTGCTTGCCAGTTTTCCACTGTTTTTGTCCTTCTCTTGGGATCCAGAACTCCCTTGCTGACTCCCTGTATCTTCAAAGAGATGATTATAGGCAGATCCCACCAGCCAGAGACGCCTGGAGTCTTATCTCCCCAGACTCACCGTGCCCAGTTGCAGGGAAGCTGTTACTCGGCCGCCATCTTTCCACATTCTGTTTCTAATCCTTATCTTAAACATTGTTATTGTTATTAAATTTTAAGTCTTTTTAATTTTGTGAAGGCAAAAAAAAAAAAAAAAAGGAAACCTAATTAACACATGTATATGTAAAAAAAAAAAATTAAAAAAAAATTGGGGACTTTAACTTTCCCAAAGTTGCTCACACAGAAAGCAGTAGAGAGAAGATCCAACTCCAAGCCACCAATTTCAAAGCCCATGTTCTTAATTATTAAGCTACACTCCAAGTTGAGGCATGGCTTCTGGGTTTTTTTGTTTGTTTAGGTGAGATCCGGCCTCATGCCCTCCTTTGTTCTGCCCTCTTCCCTCTGTCCCCTTCCAGGCTCCTATTGTTCTTACTGTTTTTTTTGTGTGGTTTTTTGTGTGTGTTTTTTTATTAATCCTGTTCCTTTCTAAATTTTGTATGCCCCCAGTATCCACAATGACAAAGTTGATATTTTTTATTTCTTTTCTTTTCTTTTTTTTAGACAGAGTCTCACTCTGTTGCCCAGTTACAGTGCAATGGTATCAGCCTAGCACACAGTAACCTCAAACTCTTGGGTTCAGTTGATCCTTCTGCCTCAGCCTTCCAAGTAGCTGGGACTACAGGTACCTGCTGCAACACCCAACTGCAGATTTTTAATTTTTAGTAGAGAAAGTCTCACTGTTGCTCAGGTTGGTCTCAAACCCCTGATCTCAAGCAATCCTCCGGTCTCAAACTCCTTGAGTGCTAGAGTTATAGGCATGAGCCACTGCATCCAGTCAGATGGTTTCTCTTTCAAAACCTAATTCCAGATTCTACCCAACTCCAATCACTGTCAGATAGTTAACAAACCATTATGGTCCCACAAACTCAGCTGGGCCAGGAAGTACCATTATCTGAAAGGAGCAGCAAGCTACAGCTCACTGCCTTTCTAGTGAAGTTGGCTCTGACCCTTACAGGAAAAACATGAATGATAAGAGAACAAAAAGAAAATGGGCAAATAAGAAGGAAGGTCAGCAAAGGAAGAAATCAGGGCTCAGGACTAGAGTGTGTGGAGACCACACCTGAAAGGGGAAACAAATTGCACAGACTAAATCTCAGAGAACACCTATCCCCAAATGCTAAACCACAGAGTGAGCATGCTGGTATGAAATTTTTAAAGGATCAGAGAATACATTATTGCCTTTGATCCCTGGAAGGTCTCAAAGGATACTCCCTGTGCTACAGGAATAAGAAATTCACTAGTGAGGGAAGACTTACATTGTTGAAAAGCTCAAGGGTCTTTGTAATCAAAGAATGACAAAAGGGAAAGCACGTTTGAATCTTGAGTCTTAATGTCTGTATGGTAATAGAAACCTAAAACAGTAAGGCCAGATAGATCTAATTATTCTATGCAGCAGCAAAGCTAGAATGGTAGCCCAGGGATGCTGAGTCACTAGGACATATGGCAATGGTTAATAGACTATGGTATTAAGAGTAATAGAATAGCTAATTGGAAGGGTGATGTCAGCTAAGAAAATGAAAAATAACTTTACCTCCTTCCTTTTGTCTAAGATACCCAATCACATATTTTGTCTTATGGCAGAGCTGACCTTATTTTGGCTGGTTTTAGTGATAGTGTCATAGCACAAGCCCTCTTTTCTGATGTTCTTTATTACTTCTGATAGTGAAGGTTTTGAACCAAAGTGTATATTTGGAGCACAGACTCTTTCTCAATAATGTATGGCAGCACGGTGGCCCAGGGACACACAGGTCTCCCTTACGGAGAGGCAAGCCTGGGCTCTGCCTTCCTGGACCTCAAAGGTGGGGGGAGAAGCCAGCCACCACGATGTTCTTCCCAGTGATGTAGCTGGCATCTGGAGAGCACAGGAAGGACGTGAGACCCGCACACTCCTCAAGATGACCCACTCTGCAGGGAAAGAAGAGGTGGGACTGAGACTGAAGGAGCTTTCCCCATGAGCCCCAGGCTCTGTGGGACACTGGAAAGTCAAGACCCCTGTAGGGATATGTGAAGAGTTGCAAGGAAAGAGGTGTGGCATTGGCTTGGTGCCCATAGCACAGTGATTATTGTGCCAACCACATACACCAAGGCTGGCAGGTTCAAACCCAGCCAGGACCAGCTAAACAACAATGACAGATGCAATAAAAAATAGCCTGGGCATTGTGGTGGGTGCCTGTGGTCCCAGCTGCTTGGGAGACTGAGGCAAGAGAATCACTTAAGCCTAAGAGTTTGAGATTGCTGTGAGCTGTGACACCACATCACTCTACTGAGAGTGACATAATGAGACTCTGTCTCAAAAAAAGAAAAAAAGAGGTGTGGGCCTTAGCAGACCATCATATCCCAGAAAGGGGAATGGGTAACAGCCTTCAAGTGATAGTGTACAATCTTTTATCCACCATGAAGTTTCTGAGGTCATGTTATTCCAGATCCACAAGGGACATTGCCTTGCCACAACTTACCTCTGTGCTCCATAGAGTCTCTTCACATGGTCCCCAAAGGCTGTTTCCTGAATGAGCTAAAGGAAAGGCCAAAGGTTAGTTCTGCTCATACACATGAAGTCACACAGGCTCTACATGGTACAAGGTGTGTCTTTGTGGAAGGGATGCTGGTGAACACTCTGGGCTGACCCCTGACGGGAGATGGATTCTGACTCCAATGGTCATGGGTCATCAGAGTATCAGAGCATCAGACCTCAGGTCCAGGTCTCTGTGGAGCATGGCTTAGAAGAAGAAGGTAGCCCAGTGCTCAGTTGGGTAGGAGCAGGAGCTGCCCTTTAGCCTTACCACTTGGCTGAATTTTGTGTTGGTCATTCCTGGTACCAAGCAGTTCACCCAAATGTTCTTTGGTGCCAGCTCCATGGCAAGGGTCTTAGTGAGGCCCAGCAAGGCTGTTTTACTAACGTTATAGACCCCCCAGATTCTGTGGAGAGAAGGGGAGATACGTTAACAGACTAAAATTGGGGACAAGGGAGAATCACTTGGATTTCCTGGGTTCTGTCCAGGAAATCCATCCCAATAACACACCCAGATCAAGTCTGAAAGACAATGCCTGAAAAACATGGCAAGAAGCTCCCACCAAGTGTATTTATGTGCAAGACAACTTCTGCACATGAGTAAGCCCGAGAAAGGAATTGTCAAATCTTGCATATTTCCATGGACCCAGTTTTCCAGATGAAATGGGAGTTCCCTCATACCTAACCTGGATCCAGAGACAATCATACTTACACTAACTGGAATATAGGCTGCAACTGAGGACACCAGGACCACTGAACCTTGCCTGGGAGGATAAAGAGGAGGTGGTGTGTGAGAGCTGAAGACAGTTATCTTAAGTGTGTACAGGAGAAGGGTGGGTCCTCTGTGCAAGTGAGTGAAAATAGCTTGGGCCTGCTGAAAGTATTCATCCCCATTTTCTTTCAGGCATTCAATTATATTTCTCAAATTATATTGCCAGAGAAGCCATCTGTGTTTGGGTTTTGTTTTTGTTGGAAAAATTCTGCCTACAGACTACATTTATTCGATAGTTATTGGGGTGGTGAGTCAAATTTTTAAAAATTTGTCCATTTCACTGCAATTGCAGTACAAACATAAGTTTGGCATAAGATTTTCTCTTTGGGATTATGATTCTCTTACTGCCTTTTTATTGTCTTCAGGATCTCTAGTGACATCTTTTGTTTTTATTTCTGATATTGGTTATTTGTGCCTTTTCTTTTCTTTCTTTTTTTTTTTTTTTTTTTTTTGATCAGTCCCACCAGAAATTTGCCAAAAGCCTTAATGGTTTTTTTTATTTATTTAATAAAAGCTTGGTTTTCTTCATCCTCTGTATCTATTTTTCTTCCCCTTTCCATTGATTTCTGTTCTGTATTTTTTTTTTTTCTTCTTTCTGTGAGTTTACTTCTTCCCCCTCCACATTACAGTTTTGGCTTTTATTTAATTTTGACAAAATAATACTCCGTTAAGTACTATTGTTATACTCCAGAAAGATTTTACTTCAATTTTACTTTTACTTCAATTGTCTAAAAAGGAGGATTGAAATGTGCATTTTAAATGCAGTAGATGAGCTGAGTACATTTTATATAATGTGCTGAGGTTTATCTGTCCTACTTCAAGTCCTTGATTACTAGACTTTCCTATAACTAGAACTTTCTTAGAACTATTTCTAGAAATAAATTCGTATGAACTCAGTTAACAAAAATGAAAAACTTGATAAAACATGTCATTACTGTCTAAATAAGCAGATTTAAAATGTTTAACTTGATTAAAAGTCCTAGCTTGACAGTCTTTATTTTTAACTGCAATTACTGATATACTAGGATTAATGTCTAATATCCAATTTTATGCTTTTTAAAAAAATTCTTTGTTTTCTTTCCTGTCCTTTCTTACTTTCTTTTGGATTTTTCATTTCTTCTTCCCTCTCTATTAGTTTAAAACTATACTGAATTCTCTGTTGTCATTCTTATAGCTGTAAAAACTATAAGAACACACTAGAAAGTAAAATAGGGCTGATTAACTTATCAAAGTTCAAAATTAGTATTTTTACCCTCTAACAACATGAAAACCTTACAACATCATAACTTCATTCCTATATTCCTGATTTTAATTTTTTTACAGTTTTTAATTTTTTAATTCCACAAAACATCATTATTGCTTTTTCCTATATATATTTACATTTATTCATATTACTATATTCTGTGTTTTCCATTCTTATTTTCATCTTAGATTTTCCATGTGAGATCATTTTTTCCTTTTTTCTAGAATACATCACTTAGAATTCCCTTTAGTGAAGGTCTTCTGGTAGCAAACTATGTTTTTATTTGTCTGAAAATATTATAGATTGGCTTAACTTTTGAAAAATATATTTAGTAAGTATAAAATTCTAGGTCAATAGTTATTTTCTTTCAGCATATGGGAAGCTCCATTTAAATTGATTTGTGAAGGGATTTTGGCAAATAGATAAGAATGAACAGAAACAATTGAAGTGCTTGCTCAATTTTACTGGCACAGCTTCCATAACTAATAATGGTAGTAGTAATAAAACATTAATAATGTTAATTATAAATGTTAAAATTGATTTAATTATTATTACGTTATATTTATACTAATATGATAATTTGTGCTATGAATAATATTAATTTTCAAATGTTTATTATTTACTTTAATAAATAGATATATTATAAATAGACAGTCTTTACTATGTGCACTTTGCTTGATAATCAATCTGTTTCATCATATCAATTAATATTCACAATAGGTCTGCTGAGCATCATTATTTCTACTTCATAGGTAAGGAAATGAAGGCCCAGAAAGTTCAATTGCCAAGGATCTGTAGCTAGTGACTGAGTAGGGATCTAAAGGTGTGTCTATCTGACTCCCAAGCCTATGCTGTCTTCATTGCACTAGTAATTTACAGCCAGTTTTGTGAAGCCTGACTCTGTAGGATTGATCAGGCCCAGCAACAGAGGATTAGGCAGAGACCAAATGGTTGAGCACCTCGTCCACATTTCAATATAGGCACCTCTAATTTTGTCTGTTTTATATATTGGGCTCTCACTGAGGTTATTCTTTGCTGTTTTTAAAAAAAAACAGTCTGAAACCATTGTATTGGATCGAGCCACATAGAGTACTTTGGCCATTTTCTACCCATAAAAACTACTTTTGGGGGGTAATACCACATCATGCCTGTGTTAGGGCTGGAAGAGGTCTTCGAAGTCATTATCAGTTAGAAATCCTGGTTGTGTTTCACAGATGGTCACATGGTCCAGGAAAGCAGCCGGGCCTATACTAGGAGCTCCATATGTGGTTGCTGAATTCAGCAGCTCCACAATGACAACACAGAAAGAACAGAAGGGAGGTAGTCCAGCTGGAAGAGGTGCCTTACAGCTATGTCTGCAAAGCACTTTACCTGAGTTTGAGAAGAACTCCATTGACCATTTCAATGAGAGAGCGGAACTAAGTGGTTCTGACCTTCAGGCATTGTTAAGCAGGAGGGAGGCCTGAGGGGCTGGGATATGCCCAGAAGGATCTGTTTTGGAACAGGAATGAGGCTGGCCTGGTTGGACAGCTGAAATGGGGATGGCGAGGGTACCTTCAGGAGAAGCTGTGTTCTGGTGGTCAGACAGTGGAACCTTCTAGTAATTGAGCCTGAAGCTCAATTAGTGAAAAGAAGCTCCCTGGACCATGAACAGGCTGTTCTTCCTCCAAGCCAAATACTGATAACCAGGAGAATATCTGGGAGTATCTCAAGTCTTTGAGATGTGGGAAATGGGCGCAAGAGATAGCCCCAGGCCCATCCCATAGGTGAAGATGGGGCTGGTCAGGCAGCATCTACCAGGGAATGTGGAGAAAAGCAGGGAAGCCAGCTTTATAATTTGGGAATTAATTGGCAGGGTCTTGGGAAAGGTAAGGAAGAACAGGGCCAGTGAAATAGTTAAGAAGTAGGAGAGACAACGATTGAATGGGACTGGGAAACATGTTGCTCTGGTTATGGGCAGACTTTAGGGTTACCCACAGGGTAATTAGCCTGGACCTCTGTGTGGCCTGAGGTCCTGCAGCCCAAAGGAGGACACTTGCATTGTGGGGTTTCTAAGACCTTCTGTCTGTGAATCCCTCCTTCCAATAAAGTTATTGCCAGACTCCCTGAGTACTTTAGATATTAGAGAATGAGAGTAATAGATAAAAATCTTTTTTTTTTTTTTTTAGTTCACCCAGAGTCTGAAAGTCAAGCTGTTAAATTATGAGTTCAGCTAAGCCTGTTTTCCAGTGTAAAGGTCTAACTCAAATCTGGCCTCTCTCACGGTAGTTCCCTTGCTCCCTGTTTGATATCAATCACCTACCTCCTCCCCCTGCCCTACCCTCACCCACTCTTCTCCAAGTGGGGCAGCAGCTGGCTCAGGAAAAGGGCTGGGGCCTTCACAGTCACACCTAGGATCTGAAATCAGAGCAAATGAGGAACAGAGGAGGAAAGACAAAGTTAGTTCAGTGTTCTCATTGTATTAGAATATGTACCACATTAGAATGAGGGTGTGATGACCTCTGACAAGGGAAGTGGCAGAGTGTGGGCTTTCTTGGGCATGCATGGAAATGGAAGCCCAGGAAAGATTCAGAAATAAAGGCTGAGGACTACTCAGGCAGAAGACCCCAGAGTCTGAACAATGTCTTACTGTGTCTCCTAGGCCATCAGTTCCATCTGGAACAGAGAAAGCACCAACAGCTGAATCTTGGGAAGACTGGAAGTGCCAGTATTGGGAATTAAGCATCCCTGGACAAGGAAGGACGTCATTCTCTTCTTAAAGCCCCATATTTTTTATGACTATTTGGTTTTATGTTGGAGACTTACTGCATACTGGGAGCTCCTGAACATTGGGGATAGCAGACCAGAACTGCAATTTAGACATTCTTAATCTTCATCTCATAGATGGGGAAATTGAGGCTTAGCAAGTTCAGGCACGTGGCCTCACTCTGTACCAGTGAATTTCTGATGGTAGAGTGAATGTATGGAAGGTAAGAACCATCTCTGGGTGTGTGAGCTGAGATGAAGAGAAGGTTAGACAGAAGGTAAGCATGAAGTTCAACCCATCCTTTACTGGCTCCCCCGGATCTCACCTTGTCCCAGACTTGCTCACTGCTCTCCAAGGTACTTCCTACCAAAGGATTGACCCCTGCCACACACACCAGGAAGTCCACACTCCCACAGTGCTCCAGGGCCTGTGGGTAAGAAGGGTCATAGAAGACCAGGTTCTCTGCATAATTTCAGAGAACAGGAGGATACTGTGTGAGAATGAAGAACCATTTTTTCTCTCTTAGGAACAAGCACTGAACTTCTGGACAAAAGGGGGTAGACTGTCACCCCAGTTACTTACTCTTTTTTTTTTTTTTTTTTTGAGACAAAGTCTTACTATGTCGCCCTCGGTAGAGTGCTATGACATCACAGCTCACAGCAACCTCAAACTCTTGGGCTTAAGCTAAGCTATCCTCTTGCCTCAGCCTCCCAAGTAGCTGGTACTACAGGTGCCTACCACAACACCTGGCTATTTTTTGGTTGTAGTTGTCATTGTTGTTTGGTAGGCCTGGGCTGGGTTCAACCCCACCAGCTCTGATGTAGTGGCTGGTACCCTAGCCTCTAGCTACAGGCATGGAGCCTACAGTTACTCTTTCATGTCCTCCTTCTAGTCCCAAGCACTATTGTCTAACAGTCTTTAAACACTTTTCTCACCTGCTTTGTTTCCTAAAATTTCACTATCCCTTTAGCCTTGCCCTGAACAATGTATGTCTGACCATATAATCAGGATTTCCTTCTCTACCTCTCTGTCCCCTCAGATCCCTCTTCAGGGATTTTTTCAGTCTGATAGTCAATATGAAGAGGGTAGAGAAGTAGACTTCTCATTTCTCACCAGAATATTTCCAGCCCCCGCATCTACAGGAATCCTGGGCTATATGCACTCAACAGGCATATCCTTTCTCTGCCCAGTTCTATTCAGGAGAGACTGGGCCTCCTGGGCAAGATTTGAGTGACCCAAATTGAATTGACTGGATTTGCATGATGGTGGCTTTAGCCCTCTCCCCTAGAGTGGGTCATCGTAGCAGAATCCTTCAGTCTCTGCTTGCACCTCCTTCTGTGCCCCTCACCTTGGCCATCAGTCGCTCCCGGTCCTCTTCTTTCCCCACTTGGCATTATAGGACATGCTGCACCAGTTTTGTTCCCTTTCCTAATTTCCTCTCCTGTTCCTTTTTGTTTTTCCTTAGGATCACATTCTCAAAATACTTCTAGCACTTGAGCTTAGTAAACTTTACTTTGTGGGCATGAATTCAGTTCCCACATTCCCAAAGAGTTCTTCTTACCCATTAGTGGATCCTGTGATCACAGGAGCTTTGTTGGCTAGTTTGAGCCTATCCTTGGTGCCACTGCTGGCACTTCTCATGGTGAATGGAACCAAGGGAATAGGAGGTCCTTCCAATTCCTGGTCAAGAGCCTCAACATGTTGGTTTCTGTTTGATCTTCCTCTTGGTGAGCTTGTTCCAGGAAGGGAGGCCTCTAGAAAGACAATCACAATTTCAACAAGCAGTTCTTACAAGCAGAGAGATGATCATTTCCTTTGTTGAATTAGAACTAGGCTGATAAGAGAATCAGCTCAGGCTAGAGCCTGCTTTGCTCTCATGGTTTTAGAAACACAGAATTTTCTATATTAAATCTCTTCCCTTTAAATGAACTAAAGTGGTTTTTGTTATCTGGAATCAATTCCTGACATATACACATATAGTTTAAATAAATATTTATTTTTTGTGAATGCCTAGAATAATGTACCTATACTTCACAGGTTTATTGTGAGAGGACCAAATAAGTTAAGAGATAGACACAAGAAATAAAGAAAACCACAGGCCAATAGCTCTTATAAACATAGATGCAAAAATCCTCAACAAAAGACTAGCAAACCAAATTACATTGTACAATAGCACATTGAAAAAATACTATAATTCACCAAGACCAACTGGGCTTCATCTCAGGGATGTAAGGATGGTTCAATATGCAAATCAATAATATGATTTACACATAAACAGAAGAAAAAAAAAAAAAGAAAAAAGAAAAAAAAAGACCACATGGTCATCTTAATAGTTGCAGAAAAAGCATTTGATAAAATCCAGCATAGTTTCATGATTAAAAGCCTTCAACAAAGTAGGCAGGAACATACCTCAAAATTACAAAAGCTAAATATGAGAAACCCACAGTCAACATTATGCTGAATGGGGGAGAGTTGAAATCATTTCCCCTAAGAATGGAACAAGACAGGGGTACCCACTGTTACCACTTTTTTTTTTTTTTAATTTTAAGTCATTATTTTATTGAACTCTTCTGTGTGAACACATTGAGGTGAAACTTGGTAGACTTGCATTCCCAGAAGCTCCTTGGGTATCACTTCTATTGAACATAATACTAGAAGTCCTGGCTAGATCAATCAAGCAAGAGAAAGAAATAAAGGGCCTCCAAATTAGGAAAGATGAGGTCTAACTATTCCTGTTTGCTGAAGACATATCTTGTATCTAAAAAACCCTAAAGAACTCACCAAAAGACTCCTAGAATTGATAAATAAATTCAGCAAAGTCTCAGATTATAAAATCAATGCACCCAAATCAGTAGCATTTCTATATACGAGGAACTGTCATGCTGAAAGTCAGATCAAGGATTCAATACCATTTACAACAGCTCAAAGAAAATACAATACCCAAGGAGGTAAAAAAAAAAAAAAAAAAACTCTACAAAAAGAACTACAAAACTCTGGTAAAGAAATTATAGATGATACAAACAAATGGAAAAACATCTTATGCTCATGTATCAGTAGAATCAACATTGTTAAAATGTCCATACTTCCATACTATGATTTACAGATTTAATGAAATTCTCATCAAAATACTAATGTCACCATTCACAGATATAGAAAAAAATAATCCTAAATTTGACGTGGAATCAAAAAGAACCTGAGTAGACAAAATTACCTCATTTCAAATTATACTACAAAGCCATGGTAACTAAAACAGCATGGTAGTGATATAAAGGTAGAGATCTAGACAAATGAAACAAAATAGAGAATATAGAAATAAAACCATATAGCTACTGCTTAACTGATCTTCAACAAAGGAGACAACACCATACACTGGGAAAAGGAAGCCTTATTTAGTAAATGATGCTGAGAAGATTGGATAGCCATATGCCGAAGAAATAGTTTTATTTCTCAATATATACAAAAATTAATTCAAGATGGATTAAAGACTTAAATGTAAGCCATGAAATCACAAAAATTCTAGGAGAAAACATAGAAAAAAAGTCTTTTAGACATAGGTCTAAGCAAAGAATTTATAACTAAGACTCCAAAGGCAAATACAGAAACAACAAAAATAAATAAGACTTGATTAAATAAAAAAAACCTTCTGTACAGTAAATGAAATATTCAACAGAATAAACAGGTAACTTACAGAATGGGAGAAAATATTTGCAAACTATACATCAGACAAAGGACTAAAATCCAGAATCTATAAAGAACTCAAACAAATCAGCACGAAAAAAACAAACAACCCCATCAAAAAGTGGTCAAAAGACACAAACAGACATTTTTAAAAAGAAGACAGACAAATGGCCAACAAGCATATGAAAGTATGTTCAACATAGATAACTATCAGAGGAATACAAACTAAAATCACAAGGAGATGCCACCTAACTCTGTCAGAATAGCCACTATTAAAAAGTCACAAAATACTGATATGAGGACAATTGATGACCTAGCACATGGTGGGGGGCGAGGAAGAGGGGTGCAGGGAGAGAAAAGGAGGGAGGCAGGTGGGGGATCACAGGGTATGACACACCTCTTGGGGACAGGATTTTACCTAACAAATGCAATCAGTATAACCTAATTCTTTGTGTCCTCAATGAATCCCCAACAATTAAAAAAAAAAAGAAGAAGAAGAAGAAGAAGAAGAAGAAAAAATAAAAATAAGGCTGAGAAGTTGAGTTCCTGCTTAAAAAAAAAAAAAAAAAGAAATGAAATCAGAAAGGAAGAGCAAAGAGAGGGAAGGAGGGAGGGGAGTGGGGCTTTGGTGTGTGCCACACCTTTTGGGCGCAAGACACGATTGTAAGAGGGACTTTACCTAAAAAAT
>CAUYPK010050284.1:0-12114 GCA_963574355.1 Loris lydekkerianus | reverse complement strand
ATTTCTGGTTTTGGGATTTTGTTATGTGGGCTACTCTTACTGGGGTTAGGTGATATCTCAAAGTAGTTTTGATTTGCATTTCTCTGATGATTAAGGATGATGAGCTTTTTTTCATGTGTTTGTAGATTTTGTGCCTGTCTTCTTGAGAGAAGTTTCTCTTTAAGTCCCTTGCCCACCCTGAAATGGGGTCACGAGAACACTTTAATTTTAATCTAAACTCTTCTAGTTATTAGCTGTGAGTTCTGGGCAAGTAATTTAATTTCCCTGAAGCTTAGTCTCCTCATCTGTGAAATGGGCTGAATAATGTCTGCTCTACTTAAGAGGTTTTTATGAGCGGAAAAACAAGTGCTTTGTAAATTTTGAAGTGCTATTTGAGTACATGGAATTATTATAAACATTAAGAATATTCACATTGTTTCTTCAATCTTGCAGCTTGCCTGTCCCTTGGCTGCTTTTTTCTCTGATCAATAGATTACAGCCTGTTCCAGTCAGCAGCAATGGCTTGTTCTGTGCAATTGTTTTGCTTTTTCTCATGCTCTTGTTTGTGATCTCTTCAATTGCGTCATGTAAATGGAGAATGAACAAGATCCTGGGCTTCACAATGTTTCTCCTTTACTTCATATTCCTGATAATCAGTGTGATGTTAGAAGACCGAATCATATCCTGTCCTGTAACTGTCTGAGTCAGTCACTGTTGCTCATAATGGATATAGATCAGAAGATCGTGTCAGAAGTTATTGTACCTCTTGTTACATTAATGGAAGAATGAACATTATCCAGAAAGTGAACTGAGTGGCCCAGCACCTCCACTGTGAATGTCATCTGGAACTCTGCTTTGTTCTTGGAAACACCTGCAGCTCACTGTGGATTAAGAACTTCATCCCCGAAAGGGTGGAGTTCTAACCCCTGACTCATCTATCACACGAAGGTAGTAGAAGAACCCCCGGAGTCAGAGGGGTTTTCTAAATGAGAATAACTGGGGTTGAGGTTGGGACAGACACAGCAAAAATAATTCTATGCTCACAGTTCCCTGATCATTCCTAAAGAGCCATGGGTAAGATACAGATGTGAGCTACATCTCAGCCCTCTGAAACCTGCCCCAAGCAAATGCCACAATTTGGTGTCTCTTCCTTTTTTGCTCAAAATGTGAGGTTCTATCAGGTTTGTAATCACTACAGGTTCAGTGATTGATGTGTCTAAGGAGCCAAGGCTACGGAAAAAAAGTATAACAGGAATCAATTATTCTATGTCACGGTCCAGTACAATGTATATCAAATCTTTTGTAGCTTAAAGGGATGACTACATTCACTCTCATTGTTGCATTTCCGAAAAGTGAAATTGAAACAGAAACCAGCCTGAAAAATGAAAATTTATAATTTTCCCTTGATTGGAAGGAGTGAAGATGAAGGAAAGAAAACTATTCTAAGCACATTAAAAATATGTGCTTATTAGAAAACCCACTGTCTCCGTCAGTTTTCATCCGGAGGAATTAAACATTCTAATCAAGCTGTCGTGGCTCTGCTGTCATGCTCTGATCCCATGTTCTCACCCAGCAGTGACAGCTGAATGAGAAGTATTCATAATTTTAAAGAGTCCAAAGTCAAATCTGGTTTATAAAGAAAGAGATCCAGGGGGACAATGCTAGTTTTGTTTTTCAACCTAGATAGGATTTTAAACCAAGAAGATTGATTTCTTTTGGTATGGTTTATAAATGGATCTTAAGGTAATTACAAAGGGTAAATTCCAAAAATGCTTAACATAATAACATGGTGAGAAAGAACTACTGCTTCTAAGGTAGCTAGTGTAAAGGACACTTGAGTTTTAAAAAATTTTGTGGTTCATTGTTTCATGTGGAATTTGATGTGCTTATATTTTAAATACTACTGCTTGCTGCTGTTACTAGAATCAAATTAGGAACACATTGTACATGAAACAGTTTTATATTACTGGCTTCCGAGCAAAATGACCTCAGGTAACTGCATATTATGATGGCAAATGTGGCTTTAAGGACAGTCCTACAAAATGATTAAAGATGAAAAGACAGATGTGATGTGAAAAAAATCAAAATTTTGGCATTGAAGGATGGCTAAGGTGTTCACAGTACACCATCTTTTAAGATGAAATGGTTAACTTGATTGATTGCTTTGCTACCCCAGGATTCCCAGTCTTTGGAAATAATTTTTATTAAATTTTAACAAATTATGAATCCCACTGGTATTTTACTTTACAAAAACGGACAGACTTAACCCTATCTTTAGGCTACTTGGTTAGAATGCTCAAGAGAAGACTGGTGAAGTGGATGTGGGGATCATCTGGCTGCAACATCTGTCACCCCAGTGATCACCAGGGTTAGTTCGTTGGATCCGGCTGGCTAGGCACGTGTCCCCTTCCTCCCACCCCACTCCGTGTGTGTCCCTCCTGAAGCTATTGCTTGAAGAGGATGACCTTCCCCAACAGAGGAGGACTATTCTTTGGTCAAAGGTATATGAGTAGCTGCTGTTCAAATTCCATATTCTTAAATTAACTATCCTCATTCCTGATGCTGTTGCACTGCTGGGTTTCCCTATGCAATGGCCTAAGAATAGGAGGAGAGAACAATGCCTGTGGGAGGGATACCCCAATACCAGAATTCTGGGTGTTAAACTGGTGATTGCACCAATTCCAGTTAGCCTTGGGGATGTCACCTCCTCACTAACAGCCTGGGATCTGATTCTCTTCCTCAGACTGAGGAGTGATGGCCAGTGAAACATTCTGTAATAAAAAACTACTGAGATACCCATTAATTATTAAAAACAACTCTAATGATCTGATATCCTTTTCCCAGTTTGCTGAATTTCAGGCATTACTCTTTTCCTAGAAAGAAGCTCTGATCACACCGTAACAGAAAAAGACAAATATAAAAAATGAAAGTTGAGTCTTGGTGGATGAGTAGGAATTCACTGGGGGAAAGAAAGAAGAAAGATGATTTCAAGGAGATGGAAAACTTATATAACTTTTGAAAAATCAATTGGTTATGCTTGAAAATTAGAATTTTTATCATATATTTACAAATCTACTATAACATTAAAATCATGCTCGTTTACAGGTAAAGTACTATCTTAAAATGTCAAGATAATACATGTATTGAGACAGTCCTCTCATTTGATAGACAATATGGTCTACATAGTTACTGTCACAAATTCTATGTAATTCATTCAGCCTAGAAATTCTGAACTGTCTCACATGGGTATTTGAATTGGAATATAGTGGCTACATGGACAACTTCTCCTTCCTCCTCCCCTGGGCTGTACTTCTGCAATGGCCTTGGTAAGAGGTTTGGGCCGGATTTCTAAAAATGTGAAATTCTTCCTAATTTGACAGGTTAAGATTCTACATAGCACCAGAAAAAAGGGATATGTTCCATTTAGTATGTGTTTAAATGTTACCATGCATTTTGAAAATTATATTGCACTGTCATATCAATAGATCTGAAAACAGTTTTACCAAATTATAGGCCTGGCTGGGCGCAGTGGCTCATGCGTGTAATCCTAGCACTCTGGGAGGACAAAGCGGATGGATTACTACCTGAGCTCAGGAGTTCAAGACTAGTCTGAACAGAACAAGACCTTATCTCTAAAAATAGCCAGGTGCTGTGGCGGGTGCCTACAGTCCCAGCTACTTGGGAGGCTGAAGCAAGAGAATTATTTGAGCCCAAGAGTTTGGGGTTAAAGGCACAACACTGCTGTTCTTGATGCCCTTTCACTGTGATGGGTGAGCAAAATCCAGAGCATTTCATTTACAGAAAAATTCATCAGTTGCTCAAATAGTTTATCACCGTACTACATTTGAGAAGAAAATCTTTAAACATAAAAGGAAGGTGCCACCAAACAAACAGCTACCATGGAAAGGCAATAGTAAGCTCATCAGAAGAGTGCATTACCATCTCAGAATACAGAAACATATGCATAGACTTTTGTAACTGGAGATAAAATTTCTCTATTAATTTGCATACTGCTAATTTTGTAAACGAAAATAATTAAGCCAGAAAATGTGCTTACTTTGAGGCCAGAGAAGGTAGTAGGGGGGGATAAGACACCAAGTCCCGAGGATAGTAATGTAAATCATTATGCAGCTACTAGAGAATTCAATTCTGAAACAAAGCTTAGTCTCTATCCAAACAGTGAGAGGCAGAGCATGTCAACTTTAGTACAAAGGACAAGGGCCTTCTCCAAGAGGCAGCCTGCTCTTTCTTTTTCACTTTGAGATAAAGTGCCTAAATGCAGTTCTCAAACTTTAGTAAAAGAAACAAAAATAAAGTTTGGTTATTGTACATTACCAAACAAATTAGTATTTTCTTACCACATACTAACCAAGTACAGGCTAAGTGTCCCTTATCTGAAATGCTTGGGACCAGAAGTGTTTTGGATTTCGGGTTTTTTTGGACTTTGGAATATCTGAAGAATACATAACTGGTTGAATATCCCAAAAAGAAAAATCCAAATCCCTAGTGCTCCAATAAGCATTTCCTTTGAGTATCATGTCAGTGCTTCAAGTTTCAGATTTTGGAGCATTTCAGATTTTAGATGCTCAATCTGTGTTTAGAAATATTAACAAAATGTAACTTCTATGTAGGGTCTGAAAATACTTGCTAGTTGCATGTAATTATCATAGTCATTAGTAGCATAAAATAAAAATAAGTACTTATTGACTAAAATGTTGACTAATATTTTTTAGGGACCGTTTCTCTAAACAGGAAACTGGAGAGGCATACTAAAAAAACTTACAGTAAAATATGCTGGTGGGTTTTAAAGCAAAAACCACAAGAAAGAAAGAAAAAACAAAAATCAGAAAATGAAGAACTCCATAATTCCCTATCTAGCAATAGGAGGAAAAAATTGAATATCTGAAATTTGATATAAAATACAAATGTGTGATATTCCAAATGTAATGGCAGGGAGTAGTAAACAAGCTTTATCAGCATAGACCAGGGTTTATTTTCAACAATTTCAACATATAAACAAAAGTAATAAGAGTAAGAAAATAAGAGATAATGTAGCAAAAGGGTATTTCTCTCCAAGCTGATTGGCTATGAGTCTTCAAAACGTGTATTATCAACAGAGAGAAAACTGAAGAAAAGTTAAAGGAAGGTTTATATTTTAATTTTCTTTTGAGCAGGTTTACCCCTTTCTATTCATATGTTAGGTTTTATTTTTAAAGACTGAATTTTTGCAAAAATATTCCTTGGGGATTAAAAGTAAGGGAAATATAACTCTATCCAAAAGCAGAAACTCAGGGTTGGGAGAGGAGATAAAATTACATTCACTTCTCCAAATTAGTCTGAATCATAAAGAATGGCTTAACTTCACTCTTTTTCTGTCAGGCATTTGAAATCAATAAACTACGATTCCTACATATTGTATATATTACAGAAAAAGTAAACATTAGGGAGAACTGTCTTATATGGGAACAAAAACAACAAATAAAAGAAAACCTCAGAATCCTTTTTGGAGCGATGTTTTTCAGCAATGCCAAAAGCCTCTCCTATCAAATATTTCTCTCAGTTGACAACTTTCATATGATTTAATGAACATAAAGAACAAGTAGCCCGTGAAGCTTGGATGTGAATAGTAAAGAATAAGACTGCATGGGTATTTACAAAGAAGAGGCAGATATACGTGTGTAGCACCAGATTTTTCAAGTAAGCAAGTTCAGTCCCAAACCAACTGAAGATTTACATATTTAAACTCCATTTCCCATCATAGAAATCTGTGAACTGTTTCAGCATGGTGCTATTTATTAATGGCGTGAACTCAAAAGGTGGTTTTTCTGTAGCTGAACTGATTCTGAGTCTCGGAACTCCAAGATATCTCCAAGTCCAAGTGTTGTCTACTGTACTGGCTTTACATGCCTAATTTGGTAATATCCATTCTTTTCTTCTTTAAAGTTATCTAGGGAATTCCTTCAATAATGACAATGTGTACAAATGTGTACACACACACACACATGTATACACAAAATCTATAAATACTTCTAAAAAGCAAAAGATACTTTTTTAAAAATCAGAAGTGAGACTAGAAAAAATGCAACTAAAAATATTATTTTAAAGGTCTATTTAATACCCATGGTGTTTAAACATTCAATTATTGTCCAATTTCTGGATATTTCTGCATTTTAGATTCCACCAACTTCACATTCTGAAGTCTGTAGAAAAAGCTAAGCTCCTCAATATGGGAAACTCTATCTGGCTATAGTTTTAGAGGGTTATTTTTCTACTTTTGAAAAAATATTTTGAATATTTATATATAGTATTAACAGAATACCCATGTAAGTCTTATTACACATACATATCCTATAGTACAATTTGTATCATACCCAATATTTTAGATATTAAAATATGGGCAAAACTTGTAATAGTCAATTGTATGTGTATTTCCCGATTTATGTTTTCTTGTAGAATATTAAAATTTAAATTGATGTTTGGACTTGTAAGCTATCTTTCCTGTGCAGTCTATGTATCTATTAGCAATAGAGAAAATTCTGGAATTGCAGTATAGTGAATTTCTCTGGCTCTCTTTCCCAAGGCTCAATGAGTAAGTCTGGGTGGTCCACACTGCCCTTGCCATGACTCACTCACTGCAGTCAGGCTTGGGGGTACTAACATGCAATTCTAGGACAACATTGACACTAGCACTGACATTTTAAAATTCATTCTGCCAAGTAATAAAAAATATATATAGATATACATATAGAGAGATCTGCAGCTGTACTAATTACTTCAAATAGCAGCAGACAAGGAAAACAAGCATTTGCTTGCTTCATAAGTTTAAATTCATTTTAAGTTTACTATATTATATTTAAAAATTAAAAAAATATCAACTTACTATAAACAATTTAAAATATGTATAATAATAACTTCATGGTCAAACATTTGAATAGTCTATGAAAACAGGAGATACTTTGATATGACATTTCTGTTTAGGTTTTGCTCATGATTTTTAAATCTGTTTCTTCCAAGAGAAACCATAAAATACTTGTATTATTTTATGGCAACTAATTTTGTTTAGGGAGTTCTTCATCACAAAAATACTTAATTACAGGGGAGTTAAAGAAAAACAAAAAGAAATGGGAAACAAAATGGCTTTCCCTCCACTTGTTACTATTCTCTTTTTAAAACATTCTGTACATACATTATCTGAACCTTTTGAACCATTTACAAATAGAGTTTTCAAAAATTGGGAAAAAAGTATAGAGTCTAAAAGTGTTATTCTGTACACTGACTATACAATATACATTGAATGTACACACACACATCTTAAAGGTAAGGTTCTCCAAAGGTTTTTCGACACTCCATCACCCCTGTACTTGGTGGTCTATCACAGTTGTGCGTACTCTTGACTTGACTAGGTGTGAGACGATCATATGCAATCTTGTACTCTTTATCAAAAGCATCTGCAAAAATTCATAAAGAAATAAAAGAATAAAGAAATTTATGTTTGACACTGACAATGATCAAGTTTCTATACCATAGAACCACAAAATTAGAGGCCAGGAAGGAACGTCTAGTACATTTCTGCCATCCAAGTTACCACAGCTAGATTGCACAGAGCAGTGAAACTTAAAAATTTCAAGATACAACTTTTAATTTTACCAAGTACAGATGTTAAAACCACCAAATACTATACACATTTGTTTTTGTATCTTGCTTTTCATATTCAATAAAAACGGTAAAAATAACAGCCTTTTCCCCACCAGAATTAATGAAGTTTTGCCTATACTTTTATATTAGTCCTTTTGTAGTTTCATTATTTACATTTTAATTTTGCTCTGGCTGGAACTTGTTTTGGTTTACAGGTTTTAAGCTTCCTATTATGGGATACATTTGGGAAAATCTACAGATCACCATGTAACTATTTTTTTTCTCTTTCTCATGAAAGAAAAGATTAATTAAACTATGGATTTTATTATTAAGGACATCCACATGTAACAAAAGGGAGAATACAGGTTTACAAGTTTCAGTATAAAAATAGTGCTAACTTTCTGCTTATTTTTAACACATACTGGAGAAAATTTTGCCCCCTAGAGATCCAAATGAGGTATGAATTACGACTGAATGTCACTAAGATCTCCTATTTCTGCTCCGGGGAGCTGACAAACATCAAATGTCTCTGAAATAGTGCCACAGTGATGCCCACAAAGGCTGATTTGAGTTGAGGGTCAACTGCATGAGCAATTGAGCTTCTCCAGTTTAGAGGTCCAGAATCCTTTGGATTTTCAAAGAAATGCAGCCTTTGGCAGGGGTCTAGAGTAATATGTGAATATGCTCTGAGCTATTTTTTAAAATTTAACACATAAAAATCACCATATAGCCCAGAAATTCCACTATAAGGTATGTACACAAATTATAAAAAATAAAACTTATATAGTCATACAAAGATTCTTGTGTGAAAACTTATAGCAGCAATATTTATAATAACCAAAAGTAGAAATAATGCTAATATCCATCAAATATTTAAGAGAAAAATTCTGTATGATTTTTTACAATATACCCATATAAGGAATACTAATTGCCCATCAAAGGGAATGAAATGATGATTCATGCTTCAACCAAAATGAAATTCAAAATCACTAAGCTAAGTAAAAGAAACCATATCCAAAAGAACACATAATTTATTATTGCACTCATTAGAAATTTCCACAATAGGCTAACCTATAGATATATAAAACTGACTAATGTTGTCTAGGTCTGGTATAATAAAGGAGAGTGAATGCAAACAGAATGCATGTTTATTTTAAAGGATAAAACTATTTTAAAGTTACATCGTAATTATAATTTCTAACTCTGTAAATGTACTAAAAAATTCAGAATTTTACACTTAAAGCGTGATTATATGAAACAATTCTTTATGTATACTGAATAATAAGCTTTTATTAGATAATATGACATGCAAATCTTTTCTCTCATTTCATTTTCTTGATAGTGTCCCTTGATGTATGAATGTTTTTAATTTTGATGATGATTTACTTTTTTTTTTGTTCGTACATACTTTTATGGTGTCACATTTAAGAAACCATTGCCTAATCTAAGATCAGAAGATTGACATTTCTTTCTTTTCTTTTTAAAAAAAAATCTCATGCTTTAATTAATTAATATATTTATTTGCAGGTTTTGGCCAGGGCTAGGTTTGAACCGCCACCTCTGGCATATGGGGCCAGTGCCCTACTCCTTGAGCCACAGGAGTTTTCTTTTAATTTAATGCACATGTATGTTTATAATTATTATGTCTTCTTGGTGGAGTACTCTTTTGTCATTATAAAATGTTCCTTTTTGTCTCCGGTACAGTACACTTTAAGACAGTTTTTGTCTTAGTCATCCCAGCCTTCTTTTGAGTACTATTTGTATGGAATATCTCCTTCAATCTTTTCTCTTTCAAGTTATTTGTGTCACTGAATCCAAAGTGTATCTCTTTTATATAGTATATAGTTCGATCATATTTTTTAAAAATTCACTTTTCTAATCTGTCTTGTAATTGAACAGTTTAATCTGCTTACATTGAATGTAATTATTATTATTATTATTATTATTATTATTATTTTGAGATAGAGTCTTAAGCTGACACTCTGGTTAGAGTGCCACAGTGTCACAGCTCACAGCAACCTCAAACTCTTGGGCTCAAGTGATTCCCTTGCCTCAGCCTCCCAAGTTTCTGGGACTGCAGGTGCCCGCCACAATGCCCAGGTATTTTTTTTGTTGCAGTTGTCATTGTTGTTTAGCAGGGCCAGGTTTGAACCCACCAGCCTTGGTGTGTGTGGCTGGTGCCCTACCCACTGAGCTACGGGTGCCACCTGAATGTAATTATTAATAAGTTAGGATTTATACCTTCAACTTTGCTATTTGTTTTCTATTTCTTTTTTTCCCCTCTAGTCTTCCATTACTGGCTTCTTTTGTGTTAACTAGGTATCTTCTAACGTACCATTTTAATTCCCCTATCATTTCTTTTACTATATATTTTTGATTCCTGTCTATTCCTGCATGATTATTTTTATTTTTTCTAGTTGAACATGAAAATCATTGGTCAAGTTTCTTATTTTTAATAGTCTCATCTTTCAAATCATTAAGGTAAACAACAAATATTCACAAAATTCTGTTCAAAGTTCCTTGGCTGCAATTCCAATTTATATCTATCCATACTTTTCTTCTGTTTAATGGAAAAGGTAGCTCAACACATTCATATGATATTTGTTTATAAGCAAAATTAGAGGTTAAACATATCTACATTTCCTTTAGTCCTCCTCATCAAATATTCCTTGATTTTTTATTATATCATAACTGTGTATATTACTACATTTATGGGGTATAATGTGCTGATTTTATATACAATTTGGAATGTTTACATCAAACTGGTTAACACAGCCTTAATTCTAAATAATTTTTATCTTTCTATTGGAACCTCTCCAAATTTTTCCAACTTTATTTCAACTAAGTGATCAGCAATTTAATGTGACTTCCAAGTACAGTGTTCCTTGATTACATCTGTCTGGGTTATACTGTTTTGTTTTTTTTTTTTTAAGAGATGGAGTTTCCCTCTATCACCCTGGCTGGAAACAGTGGCATGATCATCACTTACTCTCCCCTTTAATTCTTGGGCTCAAGTGATCCTCCCACCTCAGCCTCCCAAGTAGCTAGGACTATAGGTGTGTACCGCCATGCCTGGCTAATTTTCTTTTTTTTTGTAGAATAGGAAGTCTCCACATGTTCAAGCCCAGAGTGGGCTCGAACTCCTAGGCTCAAGCAATCCTCCCAAAGTTCTACAAGTACAGGTGTGAGCCACTGGGTCTGGCCCATACTTTTTTTTTTTTAATAAACAAAGATTCCAAACATTGATTTCTATTTGGCTTGAATTTATAAGCTAAATATGTAAAGGCCACTTTATTGTAAGCCAATTTCTCACTCCTGTGTTCTATATGATTTACTTTCTAACCAAATCAGTCTCTTTGTACTTTAAATATTTATTTATTTTAAATATTATCTTTATCTAATAATTCCACTCAGTAAGATGCTTTCATTTCACCCACACATACTTTTGCTGTCAAATTGTACAATCTCTCTCTTAGCATCAAGATTGACAATTCCCAGTGGCACAGGTCACCTCTGGACAGCATCACCTGATAACTAACCTCTTCAGATACCCAATTAGGGATGGCTGCTCTTAGCTTCCTACTTCATTCACTAACTCCTACTTTCTCTCCTTTTCCTCAGAGAACTTGTTGGGAAGCCAGCACCACAGATAGAGTCCTTGTTCTCTATTCATGTTTCACCTGGTTTAAGTGACTCATAATAGTGCCTATGCTTATTAGACATCATTGTCATTTTGATTCTAATAAATGGCTGTGGCACTTTGAAAGTCAACTGAAGTGCTGATGCTCAAGAACTAGACTTGTTTTTATTAAGACCAGTGTAAAATTATCTAATAGAACTATGACCTATGATGTTTATTCTCTCATTAACTGGTAAGTAGGCTTAAGTAGGTCACCCAAGTCACATACTATCAAGTCAGATGAATTTTATATATCAATTATCATTTACATTAACCAAAACTTTGCTTGAGTATCTCAGTGCCTGTTAGCCATCTAAATTAAGTTTACTACTAATTTTTTTCTTTTTGCCTACCAGGGACCATTTCTGTCCTTTCCTAAGATTTGGAACTAGAAACTTAAAAGAGGCCAAGCATAATAATTAGAAGAAGATGAACAAACAAAAAAGCTTGGGAACTCCTAAAATACATATTTAACTACCTTATATTCCCTCTGAACAAGCTCAATGTCATTAATGATACGATTATAAGCAAGGGATTAGAAAAATTAAGACTGCTTGGTTAAAATATGGTTATATTATTTACTGTGAAACCTGAGATTTAAGTTACCTAACCTTTCAGATGCTCACTATTCTCAATAATAACATGGAAATGATAATGGTATGTATCTTATAGGACTTTTGGGAACATTACATGAGAGAATATATAAAAACACTTGCTATGGTGTGAGGCACACAGTAAGCCCTCAAAAAAAGTTGACTTTTACTTTGAGATATCATCTCACGCCAGTAAGATTAGCCCACATCACAAAATCCCCAAACCAG
>CAUYPK010050283.1:0-52301 GCA_963574355.1 Loris lydekkerianus | reverse complement strand
GATTTTACCCATTACTGGGCATCTACCCAGAAGGAAACAAATCCTTTTATTATAAGGACACTTGTACTTGACCGTTTATCCCAGCTCAATTTACAATCGCCAAAATGTGGAAACAGCCTAAGTGCCCACCAACCCAGGAATGGATTAACAAGCTGTGGTACATGTACACCATGGAATACTATTCAGCCATTTAAAAAAATGGAGACTTTACATCCTTTGTATTAACCTGGATGGAAGTGGAAGACATTATTCTTAGTAAAGCATCGCAAGAATGGAGAAGCATGAATCCTATGTACTCAATTTTGATATGAGGACAATTAATGACAATATGGTCATGGGGAAGGGAAGGAAAAGCAGAGAGAGGGAAGGAGGGAGGGGGATGGGGCCTTGGTGTGTGCCACACCTTCTGGGGGCAAGACATGATTGCAAGAGGGACTTTACCTAACAAATGCAATCAGTGTAACCTGGTTTATTGTACTCTCAATGAATCCCCAACAATAAAAAAAAAAGAAAAAGAAAGAAAAGTAGATTTTAATAATGGATTTATTTATCTAAGTTAGGGGTTCATAAACTGTGACCCACCAGGCTAAATATGGCCTGTTGCCTATTTTTATAAACAAAGTTTTATGGAAACATAGCCCCTCCTTTCAGTTCTAGGTGCTGTCTATGGCTGTTTCCTGCCACAATGGCAGAGTTAAGCAGTTGCCACAGAGATTCAAACCCCAAACCATCTACTATCTGGCACTTTCCAGGAAAGGTATGCCAACCCCAGAGCTAAGTCACGATGACAGATTAAAGGTGTTATGAATAAGTCACTTTTGTTAATCAAGATGGGCAATCCTCACAGTGTAACTCACAACACTAAGTATTTTGGATATTAAGAGTTATTCTGAATAAACGGTCTCAATGGCCCAAAAAGTTTTAGAAAAGGGGGTGGCGCCTGTGGCTCAAAGGGATAGGGCGCCGGCCCCATGTGCCAGAGGTGGTGGGTTCAAACCCAGCCCCAGCCAAAAAACAAAAAACTGCAAAAAAAAAAAAAAAAAAAAAAAGTTTTAGAAAAGCTGGAAAAATAACTGCAAATAAAATTCGAGAAGCCCATTGTAGGACTTCTCCATCTCTAATGTGTCAGTGTGCTCTGGGGAGCTCCAAGGTGAGCTGAAGGGGGTTATTTTATGCAGCAGTTTCCAAACTGACTTGACCCGGGTGTTCACACAGAAAGCCAAGCCTGTGGTCTCGCAACGGTCACCTCTTTGCTCTTCTGCTACAACTGTGACACCTGGAGAAAGAGGCGAAGCAGGGTGAAGCCCCCAAAGCTGGGGGGAAGTCATTTATCTCTTCACTGACTCCCTAGATTCTTCATATGTGCCATAGAAACAATGGAACTGTTCTCTTTCAAGAACCAAGCAGGGATCAGTTACAAAACTCTAGAAAATTATGAAGTGCTCTTCTCACCATGAGCTCAAGTCTCCCAGGAGAGCAGATGAGCACTAAGGCAGAGTACCCAGGAGAGAGGAAGCCTCCTCCAGGCAGCGGTGGGCCCAGTACTGGTGCATGCATTTTTTAGCAGCACTACACACTTTGGCTTGTTCTATAACCATTAACTACGAGCAAAATGTCTGCCTGAATAAATGTTTTCTCTTTAGTGTTAACAAAAGAACTTAGGCTATTTCTCTTGCATCTCATTAAGCTCTTCAAATATTAGAGTTCTAGGAAACTCGGTATTATTAAAAGAAAATGAAGAGGATTCCCACAAGTTGTATTTGATAGTGTATTAGTTATTAATACAAACTATTCTTCAAATGAAATCTTCTACGACAACTCTTCCTTTAGAACTGGGAAGAGTGAAAGCACATCATGGCTCACAGTCTCATCACCCAAGTCCCCACTCGGGACACCATCCCTTTGACTTAATTCCAGAAGACCAATCGGCTCGCAGGAGGCCTGTCCACACCTCATGACAACCACATCCGCCTGATCCAGAGTTGAGGCTCCTTCCATACAGACAGGGCCAATAAGATTTGCTCCAGAGACGCAAGGTCCTCCCAGCAATGGCTGTGCTCTGCTGGGCAGGTGCTGGAGTACCCACGCTCTTAACCTTGAGTAGACTTCATGCAATGTTTACCATGTCCCACTGTTCCAAGCCATTTCAGGTACAACCTTTTTTAGTTTACATAACCACACTGAAAATCACCATTTTCGGATATGGAAACTGAGACACAAAACAGATAAAGAAGTGACCTATGACCACACAGCTCCATCACTCAAGATAAAAGGCTGGGATGTAAGCTCACACAGAGCTTAGTATCTAGAGTCAGGGCTTCTAACCAGGCTGTGGTGGCTTTGAGGTTTGGTTGACCTTTTGTGACTTGATTTTTCAGTTCTTGGATTCTATAAAATACTCCAGTACCCTTCTATTAAATCTTCCTTTTCTGCTTAAGCTACCCAGAGTTGGTTTCTACTACTCACAATTAAAAAAAAAAAAAAAAAAAAAAACCCAAAGAACTTCACACAGTAGAAAGCACACTTGTTTTTTCCCGTCGAGATTTCCTCTATAAACCAAATCTGAAGGACAGTGAAGTCACTATCAATATCCATGGTCAATGTCAAGATTCTATGAGGTCGAGGTCAAGCAGAGCAGTAGATTGAGGAGAGGGGTCGGGGGAGCCCCAGACTGCAGGTCTGCATGCACTGCCGGAATCCTAAAGCTTTGCCCTTTCAAGGCACTCATGGAAACACATCTCTGCTCTTCAAGGAGTTAGCAGGGGACTGAGCAGGGTTGAGGCAGGTGCCCACCTCCCTGGGCATTCAGGGAATCCTCCCACCTCCTGTTACTCTTCCTTCTGTGTCGACCACATTTAAGCTAACTGTGTCCCTTAGCAAGTTCCTTTAGAGCAAAAGGTACCTTATGTTTTCCCCAAAACTCCTCAAAGACAATTACTTTGTCCTGAGCCTTTCATTTTGTTTTTAATCGGATATTTATTGAGCATTTACCAAATTGAGCACCTAAGAGCTTTACCTGAGTTAATCCTGGTAAGCCCCATTAGAATGATGTGAAATTTTACAGATGAAAAACCCCAGGCAGAAAGGAAATGTGCCTGTGCCGCTGGGCTCCAGCTCAGATGGCAGGTCCCAGGGCCGGCGTCATTGCCACCATCCTGTGGTCCCAGCCCACAGTGGGTAAACACAACTGGGGAAACATGCTGGCAAATACAAATTGTGGTAGGGATAAAAACAGCCCACATTAAGGCAGTCCACATGATCCCAGTTAGTGACTCTGAAGGGAATTGCTCACTTAGGACATGATGCACAAGAAACTTAAGCATTGGTCTTCACGCTAGAAAAGAGAGTGACTCACTTTCTTCCTCTAGAACTAAAGGAAATCTTATTTATCCAAGTGACAGTATGACTTAGGACAACTCAGCAGTGCCAGTACAGACTTCAAATGTATTAAGTGGAAGGGAAAATTGTTTTAAGTCCCTGGGGGAACGGGTCCCCAGAACAATAGGCCTGATCGCTTCGGTCCTCAGAACTTTTTCCAAACTGTAAATGTCTGGTTAAAAAGCCTATCTTGTGCTTTACAAATATATCTTCTCCAATAGGCTTTTTAAAAAGGTTCAACAGGACTCAGACCAAAATCAGTGTATTTCAAAGCATCTCTGCGTCCTATGAATAGAAAGCATCAATGAGATATGTGACTTTAAAAATTCTTTCAAAGAAACATGCTAGACAATATTCAGACTTGTCCTGCATTTATTTTGTGAAGTGGTTTTCTCTCTAGCAATGAATTCAACTTCCAAAAGCTCCCGTGCGTGTTGATGTTACAGACAGTCGTGGAGACAGTGTAGGTCAGGGCATAAGGAGGGTCGTGCTTCTCTGGACTGTAATCAATGAGAAAGGCATGATTTACAACATCTCCCCCAGCTGTCAGGCAGCTGGCGCATCGGGGCGCTGATCCCAGCATCGGGCTGAACGGCAGAGATGCTGGAGCCCTCGTTACACTAGTTGTACCTGGCAGGCCCTGCTGGGTCTGTGCAAAGATAAAATGAAAAGTCCTGGGGCAACCTCAGGCTATCTGTCTCTGCTGCACATGCTGAGGGCTGTGACTTTGTAGTTTATGTAAAAACAGTTGTTTTCTGAAATGAAATAAAAGCAAGACAAGGTGGGGGCAAGGAGAGGTTGCAACTGAGAAAGAACTTAAAACACCCGGGTCTAAGTCTTCAAGAATTCCAATGCTGAGATTGCTTAGAGTATGACTGGCAGCCACGTGATTTTCCCCTTAATGTCTTGGTTGATGCACAGAAACAGTTGATAGAAATATATCAGTGTTTTCAAAAATGGAAATATCATAATACTGTACAGATATTTTTCTCTTCCTTATATTATTTGGCATAGAATGTCTGCTACAGCAGCACACAAATTATTCCTATCCAGATTTTTATTTTTTTGAGACAGAGTCTTACTCTGTCACCCTCAGTAGAGTGCCAAGCAACCTCAAACTCTTGGGCTCAAGTAATCCTCTTCCCTCAGCCTCTCAAGTAGCTGGGAATATAGACACCTGCCACAACACCCAGCTAGTTTTTCTATTTTTAGTAGAGATGGGGTCTCGCTCTTGTTCTGGCTGGTCTCAAACTCCTGAGCTCATGCAATTTACCTGCCTCAGCCTCCCAAAGTGCTAGGACTACAGCACAGCTAGTGCAGCCTCTTACCCAGATAATTCTAAATGAATTTTTCTTTCAAAATCATGTGTACATTTTAGATTCCTCGAATTATTTTTTGCCTCGAGAAGCAAATTCCTTTCTTGGGATGGATTCATGGTTCACTGAACTCTGTCAATCTCTGAAATTACTTTAAAGATCTTCGCATTCGCCTTCTACACGACGTTCCAGAAGTCACCATACATAATGGTGTACGTGTGGAACTTTGTAATGAACATTTTGCAAATAAAGGTACATTTAGCTACAATTTCCCATTTTCATGTGTATGGCCCTTTTGGACAACTAGATAGAAAATAGTGATCACCTCCTCTCATCAAAGAAAATACACACGTCCCAACCAATCACCCTACAGTTACACAAAATTGCATATTTAGAATTAAGCATTGCTCAATTTTTTTTGAAGCTAACTAATAATAAATACAATTATTTTCACTAAAACATTTTTTCATCTCAATTCTCCTTTTCACTTATAAAGTAAAGTTCAGAGAGATGGGAACTCGTTAAAAGTGGGAAGAAATGACTTTTCTCTGTTACTGTTTATTTTGCTAACTTTACTCTTCCCTGCTTAAGATCGTGTCATTTTGATTTTCTTATTAGTTGCTTTTTGAGACAGAGTCTCACTTTGTCACCTTGGGTAGAGTGCTGTGGTGTCATAGCACACAGCAACCTCCAACTCTTAGCTCAAGCGATCCTCTTGCCTCAGCCTCTCAAGTAGCTGGGACTATAGGCACCCACCACAACAGCCAGCTACATATTTTCATTTTGTAAAATTCCAACAATATAGGTTAGGATGGGCTCTCCTTGGATACCCAAGTAAAGAAAAAAGCCACAGAAGAGGAAGAGTGGGAAAATGGGAATCCCCATCTGGGGGAGGCTCAGTTGGTCACTGAGCTCAGGGAGGGCTTAGCATCGCTGCCCAATAGATGATGGCCTGAAAACTGGGGTGCCTGCAAGACGGAGAGCAGGAACTAAGTCAACAGCCCAGACCCAAATGGGGAAGTCACCTGCCTGCTCTGGAGAGTTCCTAGCCATGAGGACTCCAGAATTACAATGATATGAGAGGTCTGGAGTCATTTTCCTGAAGCTGCACCTTCATAGCAAATAAACTGGTTTAATGAAGGTGAGATGTCATTTGGGGAAGATGAGGGCGCATGGCCAACCAATATTTATGGCCATACCCTCTTCAAGAGGCTCACTGTCTTTGACAGATACTAATAAATTTGATATAAATTTTTACCAGAAACAGTGGAAGGAGGAATCTGTCGAGGAAGTGCAGGCTGTTGCAAAGTCCAGGCTAGTAGTCACTGGGTGAGATAGGAAACTCTCTTTCTCAGCTACAAGGTGCAAGAACCACAGAGCTTTCCAGGGAAAAATAATGGAAGCATTTAAGAAAATAGAGACCAGAGTTTCTTCTGAGAGGCAGAACCAAGACGGGCTTTGGTGCCCTATCGCTCAACTCCCGAGCTTCTGAACGGGATAAAGAGAAGGGAGGAAAAAATAATCTGAATATTTCTTTAAATCTAGAATCATAAGTCTTTACTCAAGTTAGCTTTGTCTTTTTATATATTTGGTCTCATCAGTTTATTAGTGATTGTAGGTCTGAAAATTCTAGCATCTTCTATGATGATCCGAGGGGAGACAGCATCAGACCACACTGCACAGGACACAGAGATAGGCTCTCTGGGTGGAGGGGTGACCAGTTGCCGTGGTAACATAAAGTGTGGACTAAGTATAGACTCTGTGAATTGTTCTACTTACGGAAAAAGTTTTCAAAAATCAGAATATAGCCCCTCCAGAGACTGAGCCCAGTCTAGAACAGCCAGAAAGCAGGAGAGTGGAAAACTGGATATAGCCTCTGTCTTAGTCAGTCTTTCCGTGAAGACGCAAATGAAATGGTCACTTTTCAGTAAGGTACAGACTTGATCTAGAAAGGTCATTTCTCAAAGAGGCTCAAGGGGACAGTGTGACAACAAATGCTGGAGGATGGACTCAGAGAAGGGATTGCTGAGTGATGTGAAGAGGAAAATGCAGATGAATCCGCTCAAATTTACATAACGAGCCAATGAACAGAACACACCCATTTCTATTAAGGAAAAAAACCAGTAAAGTCATGTCTATAGTTAGACAGTAGCTTTCAGAATACTGAGTACATACGTGTGTGCGCACGTGTGTGTATGTGTGTGTGTGTGTGTATTTTAAAGAAAGGATGCAATCTCTTCAGACCTGTTGGGAACTCCACATCCCTGAGATAGATAAATCCTTTGCCTGGAATGCTGAATTTCTGTCCTGTACGACTTAGTAATTTCTCATTGCTAACCCTTAAGTACAACAAATGGCATTGATGTAAGTTCGAATAGTGTTACAAAGGTTATAATCTACTGCATTTTAAATGGCCCCTACATCAGAGCTTCTTTCAGAGATTCACAAATATTCAGAGCACCTGAAACTTGGTAGTTGCAGAGAAAGCTGTTAGCATCTCTTCTTGGCCTATTTATTTCTCCAAGGGGGACTAAGCTTTCTGCAGGATGCCTTAGGAACCAGCCGTCCAGGGGTGGAATGTGGCCTGGGCCTTGAAGACTGGAAGAGCAGATGGCTCCCTAAGGCTTCCTGATCACTTCAGTCAACTTCCGTCTCACGGTCTAACCTCTTCCAAATCACTGTCCCTTCCACATAGCATACGTCCCTACACTACTTTACACATTGCAGCGCGAGCCAATAAATCTCTACACAACCGTCTGTCTATTATTAGACTTTGTGCTACTAAGTGGTGGTGAACATGTCTTTATTTCTATATGCCTAATAAATAAAGCTTATTTAAAATTTTTAATCTTTATTTGACAATATCATCACTTCCAATATCCTCTGCCACTAACTCTATTTAAACCTTGAGGAATAATTGCTGTGATAATAGAGATAAGGGCCTAAGAGTGTAGCATTCATTACAAATCCCAGTTTAGCCCCTAATGTGATTTTTTTTTGTATTTCATAATCTAAATACCAACAAGTAGCTCCTTCATCATACAGAGGCTAGCGATTTATCTCCCAAAGACGAAATCTCTCTTTCAACTTCCCAAAGGCAAAAATGAGTTTTCTGAATTTCTGCTTATGAATCCCAAACTTCTTCTGATTTTATGCTTAAGAGAGTAAACTGCCAACCCCCACTGAACAGTAATGCCCTAAAAAACAAAATAAAGATTGCATAATGACAATTATCTTGTTTTTTTATGATGTCGCCATGACTGTAACCAAATTGAGCTAAGGCATAGAGCTGTACACAGTTGATCGAGATCTCCCCACCCCTGTGGATAACACAGATGTCTGAAAAGGCATGATTTAAACAATAAAGCTAGAAATACACACCAAAGTGATTACCTCTGAAATGGAAAAAGAAATGCGTTCATTTTATGTTGTAAAAATACGGTGAAATGGAAGAGAGAAATCAGACCCAGCCCTTCACATTCTGGTCATCTTTCCTATCATGAAAAATATACTTTAGCACTTTGTAGCTCAGGGACTGATATACTTGCTTGAATGAATCCTTACCAACAGGTAAAATATCGTTTTGATTACTTTGTGCCATTTCAAAACTGAGGTGACTCACTCAGTAATGAGATAGAGTAAAAAGCAGTTGTTTTTAGTGGGTTTTTCCTGCGGCTGGGAATCATTTTAATTTACTTGTCCCAGGTCCCACATCTCATCCAGTTGGTATTCCCTCCGTTACTGGGCTTGCTCTCCCCTTACTCAATAAATATGGAAATCTATTCCTCATCCAGTTCGAACATTGTAATTTTTATAGCAGTTTTACTCTTGCTGACAAGCGTATTTCCACCCTTTTAGTCCTGGAGAATGTGAAGAAGTGCACGCACTTTTCCCTGAAAATGCTCTGCATGTGTAAACACCCACTTCAGGGTTCAACTTTTCTATGTATGTATCGTTTAATTAGTCTTTACAACAAAAATCTCACAATGTTCTCCCCACACTGAAGCCAAGTGGAGACTGAGGTCATGGAGTGACTGGGCCAGGAAGGGCTGGGGCCACACACAATTTTGGAGTTCAATTTTAAAGGTCACATTTCAGAGGAGCATCGAGCCCCTATCTTGGAATCACTCGGGTTCCAATCCTGCACACGGATTAGAGTAACCATTTGTCTAACTTTAAAGTCATTTCTGGAAAAAACCCAGGTTATAAAGGAGCAAGCAAATACGTAATCAGGTAATGTAATAATGAATGAAAAAATAAATTATGCCAATGCCTTGCTCCTATTACTTCATCCAATTTCTTTATGCCCTTTAATGAGGCAGTACCTTTTCCAGTACTTTGATACATATATATTTTTTACAGTTTTGGTAATTTTTGCACTAAATTACATCAGGCAACCCTACATGGAGATAAATATGAAATAAAAAATATTTATAGGCAACCAAAACTTTTAGGCGAATTACAGCCACATTTTCTCCATTAGATAACTATTCTTCCTGTAATTAAAACAATGATCAGTCACACCAATTTCCTTTGAAAAGATCGTAATTCTTCAGTTTCCACCGATGAGGTCATTGGGGTGTCTGGAATTAGCTGGAGGTGCAGCCAGTCATGGGGCAACTGCCACTGTGGCCCCCATGTAGCCTCCTCTATGGAAACCTGGTGGTAGAGCTTTCCTACAGACTCGCAAAGCTGTGATGGTTGATTTCCTACCTAAGTATTCTAAGAAATGCACATCTACAAACTAGTGACCAGCATCAGGCTGAGCTCTCTGGCAGCACACTCTGAAAGAGGCCTTACCCAAAAGCCACAGTGAGATCAGCTCCAAGGCGAAACACGCCTAACAGAGACATGACCTTTCCCTCCAAACCGCACAGGTAGAAATCTGAAAGCTGCAGGAGTCCACGAGGAAAGGTGGATATTCAAAGCCAATCTGACGACAGCTGGAACAAGTACAGGGCTGCTGTCAAAGTTCCAATAGGGACACCAGCAGCTTAGAGGGCAGAAACGGAGGAAAACCAGGCCGGAGACCAGCGGAGAAGCCGACAGCTCAGCAGAACAACCTGAGGACCCCATGAGACTGCACAGTTTGGGTCCGTGGCCCTAGAACATGGTCTTTGATTTCTAAATCCTTTACCTCGGCTTCAAGGTTTCAGAGTCATAAATTTCCACCTCTTTTTTCAGCTGTGATGACTACGCTCATCTACCTGCCGAGCACCCAAGGATGTCAGGGTCAGTAAGTTGTTCATTCCCTGTCCCACTTTTGTATCGTGTTTGTAGATCACTAATTAAATCCTGCTGGATGTGTGGGGTATCTTAAAAGTAAAGGTGCAGAGTCAGAGCCAACCAAGACAATCAAACCAACACTTTACTGGTAACTTCTTTCTTTTAATGCTCATAAGTAAGACATTTAAAGGGTATGTCTTATTGATAGCAAGATTATAAATCTGGAAACTGCCTTTTCTTAGGCCATTAATACAATAGTTATATAAATGTTCAGACTATAATCGGATGTAATATTTTTACCATGTTTATATCAGGTAATATAAATGGTTATTGTATGAAAGACATTTAGTTTGATAAAGAGGATTATCTTTGGCTCAGATTTGGAAAATATTTTAGTTATTAATAACCAGTAACAACCTGAAAGGTATATCTGGCCCCCAAGCAATAATTAAGAACATGTCATAAAAATTCACTACTTACAAATATTTTGTTAGCTGAATGATGAAATAGTCTTATTTCAGTTTGAAATAGCCTGAACTTGATTTAAACAATAAAATAGGTCTAACTATAAAATATTAGGTGAATTTCCTAAGCTTTTTGAATTTTTCCAATAGAACATACTCCAAACTCACCAGTTACTCATTTTATTAATTCAATTCAATCTGTTGCTTCCTAGAGCTACCAAATGTTTTCTCTGGCATCACATTTATAATCAAAATGTTTACTTTAAAATTAAGGCATTTGTTTTGATGACATGAGTTTCCAAGAGCAGCTGAATATTTTCCCAATAACTGAAAAGAAACTAAATTCAAATTGTTGTATAGAGCTTTTTGCATTTCTCATGGATAACCAGACTAACATAAAAGGTTAACAAACATTTTTACTTCTGATATTACAGACATAATTGAAAATAAGTGATTTAAACATAATACAAGTGGGCAGTTCATTAAAAAACGAGCTCGATGAAAGAAATCTGCAAACCAATGAAAGCTGAATCCTTTGGTCTTTGGAACATCAGTAAATAATTTCAGGAAGAGATAAGAAATTAAAGCAGTGGGACCTGAAAAGGAGGTTAAATCCCTGCATGGTATGGCAAGTCAAAAGCAAAAAGAAGAGGAGCTAAGAGGTGACGTTGACGAAGTTTCTGGAAACTAAAAAATAGAAGTTGAAGGGACTGTCAAGACTACTGTGGAAATACTGTAGACCCCAAAGGGGGCTGCGAGGGAGCAGGATGTAGAATTGCTGGGGTCAGTGACTACCTACAGCATATTTTGATACAAACTATGAATTAAACACGTGCAGGTTTGAGCACTTTGAGGCTGATGCAGAGGCCATTATCCTTCCCTGGGTGACTACAGAAGCACTGTACAATGGCAGCTCTGATGGCCATTGCAGAGAAAGAGTTCCAACATTGCCTTGAAGGATGAACTAGGCGCAAACATCAGTGCACAGCTTCCCAAGGGGAGTACTGCGAAGTTGAACCCAATGATATCCAGCACTAAGGTATATACCACTTTTTCCAGAATGAGTTCGTGAACTTAACTGTCCAACCTCATATGTGTGACAAAGACAAGCAGAGCAAATCCGGGGAGGCAAACAGACGTAGTGGCACGGGGACATCTATTTTTTAGAATGAGGTGTAAGGAGCTATCAAGTCACATTCACTCTGGGACTCTGGAGATTTCTACAGAAAATTAGATTTATTAACTGGAATGAGTTTCTATCACACCATGAGTGGAAAAAGGAATAGCCAAGCCATTTTGTAGGATCCACGTTGGAATTTACACTATATGCAAAAGAGGGGCTAGATTAGGTTTTAAAATTCAGATCTAAAACTTAAAGTACTATGAAAGTATTGTCCTTTGAAATTCTGCAAACAAGACATCAGTACAGAAAGTCCAAGGTAAATGAGGTATCTGGATATCTACTCAAAATGCCAGCAGAAATATGATTTTTTTAAAAAGAAAAACACAACCAAGTACCTTTTAAAAACATATCATGTCTTTACAGGGGGAAGAATTTGATCTAAAGAGATCTACTACATACAGGGGAAAAGAATAGGAAATCCTTCAGAGAAAATGAAATGAATGGATGTGTACATTGAGTTCCTACAGATAATAGCTGAGGGGTTATAAAATAAAGCTAAATCAAATTGATTGGCAGCAAGGGAGAAGTGATATTAAAGAGAAAGTGATAAGAAAGGAAAATTGTGTCTATGGTTATACACTCTAGAAATAATAAAGTAATTATAGTGAAAGCACTATGGGAATACCCTGCGTGTATGTAAAGGAGGTGCCAGAGGCTAGACAAGTATTACTTAAAGTTCATTGGAAAAAATGAGCTCGATGCTACAGAAAAATGCAAATAGATATTGTCCCATCTGATGAATTTACAATTGACTCTAAAATTTTTAGGGTAAACATCTTTTATATCACCCCCAATACTAGAATTTTCTTGTTTAAATAGACTCAGTTCGGCTTAAGAAGCTTTTAATTCCACTCCCACTATGTATAATTAACTTGACTCATATCATCAGCACTATTGTTACTTAGTACATAATTTGTTCCAGGTCACCATTGCCCTGGATCATTTAGTGCAGCCATACACAGAGACCGAGAGTTGAAAATTTTTGTAATGTTTGATATTCATATGGCAACACTGCATCAGCAATCAGACATACACACACCTACACAACACAAACGCAGAACACTGAGAAAAATGCCCTAATAATCCAAGAAATTAAATTCAAACCAGACAATTGAGTTATAAAATTTCAAGGTGCTTTCTTATCTCATTGTGTCTCTGCCTTACTGCCTATCTTCCCACTAATCTATCCACAGTCTGTAAACTAGAAAGAGTATATGGACCCTTAATAGAATTATGATAGCAAGCTTAGTACAGTTGGTAATTAGAGTAGCTTCTGCACAATAGAAATCTCTACAATAGTCTCTCTCAAGCAAAAGTGAGTCTCCAAGAACTAAGATTATCTGTCAAATATCTGCAAGAACTACGATCACTCTTTAGCTGCCTCAATTTATTCACCTCCAATATTGCATGAAAGACCCTGCCTAGATCAGCTGGGTTTAGACCCCCTTCTCAAGGTTACATCTTTCAGATGAAGACTATGATGATGATACATCGAAGAAGCAACAAGAGCCACCTAGCAATTGTTATTTTTCCCCTTCTAATCAAATGCTCTTTGTTTTATTGATTTAAGAGGTATTAAGTATTTCTGGTTTAATCTACTTCCACCTACCACACACTTCCCATTCTCACCCTAAAAAACTGCAGTCAGAAACAGTCAAGGATCTAATGATGAGGAAAGTGATCCTGGCAACTCACTGCAATCAATCAGCAGTTTTGATGGGACTTGAATTGACAAACAGAGAATAATTGAGTACCTGGTTATTTTGTGCCTTGCTCAATTACATGGGGATGCAGGCATGCTAGTAAGTTGCAGGTGTAAGTTTTAAAGACAGTCCTGAGTCTGAAGATAAAAGTAAGAATCTCTAAAGGGAAGGATTCCTTAATGAAACAAAACATTAAAAAGTTAACTTTTGGTTCACTTTTCTCTGCTTTTTTTTTGAAATTTTTATCATTTTCAAGAAGTGAGAACCATAACGAAGGTCAGTCAGATGACAAAATGATATACTTGCTCTGTTAGTTGCAACACAAAAACAAAAAACCTAAAGAGACCAGGAAAGATAAGTGATAAAATACTCGCAGGAGAAACAAACCTGTCTTAGAAAAGTAGGCTGTGTCAACTTTCTTCTTATCAATGAAGCTATCACTCCATTATCAAGGATTACCTTGACAATGACACAATTTAAAATGAAGAAATACTTTCTTTAAAAAATGCATACACATAATAAAATGAAACACCAGCATTTTAAAATATCTCCTAACCATTTATAATGGTTTTGTTTTGACAGGCAAATGACAATTATAATGACTTTTGTTTTATAACTAAAGAGGCAGTAAATGGTCAATAAGATAAATATCATAAAATAATCTTTCTTACCAGGAATAAATTAAGTCATTAACATTTGGCTGCACAATGAAGGTACTACAGTTCAAGTCAATTATGGCCATTTCTTGATGTTTTAAAATTGTTGGAAATGGTGCCTCCAAGGAATAAATGAAAAGGGAGAAGTGGGTGTTTATGTTGGAGAGGAAAATGCCCTTTCTTTACACTGAAACCTGTGTTTTCATTCGTTAAGTTGAGGCTTCTAAGCAAATTACATTTTGGTAGAATGGATCTTTGGTTTCTTCTTCATCTTCCAAAAATACATAGCTTTAATTCATTTAAAATAAACAAAAGTCACAAAAAACTTCAAAATATTTTTGCACATTTACACTTCTCATTAAAATAGCTATACTATTACTGGGCAACAGAAAATTATTCTGTTCTGAAGAATAAATGCTTTATGGAAGTTCAGTAATAATTTTCCACTTACTGAAAAATTTCCACTTATTATCCACTAATGAATAATTATTCATTATTATGTTATTATTTTCCAGGGTATTTCCCCTATTTGGTTACTTATTTATAAGTAGTATTTATTTAAATGTTTTCTTTTGCAGATCTGATTGAATATACTATTGTGTTACTATGACTTGTTGGCTGTGACGATTTACTATACCTCTTCCACCCACATCTGACCTATACCCATCCATTGGGATTTAAATGAGTGATATAAGGGAGAGGGCACTACAGTCTTTATGGAAGTTCAGAACTCATGACAATTATAGAAAAGTACAACACAAGATATTTTTTCAACAGTGAAAGGCAGGAAAAAAAAAAAAGAATGAATAAGTGTTCAGATTTTCGGATGTTAAATGATTGAAACAGTTTCTATTTAAATGCAAATTTGACTTTTTAAAAGATGGGACTACCAGTAACTGCACCCTAAATGGTAAAATGAAAATCAATTTGAAATATGGAATGAATAAAGTATATGTGGACTTTCTGGGAATAATTTTTTATTATGAAAACCCTGATGTATTTTTCTTTGCTCAATCCATCTTAGATTTTGGACAGCTATTTCTGGGATGAAATGCAAACATTTTTTTAATTTGTTTCAGCACAAACATGGTCAGCTCTCTAGAAGCGTCCTTGTTTATTCAAGCCAAATTGTACAAAATAATAATCATCCATGTGTTGTATATAACATACAAGACCAAAAATAAGAGTTTAACGGCAGTATTATAATGACCAATATTCTCTATGTGTTTTTTTATGATGTTGGGAAAATCATTTTTAAGAAATGGAAATCACTACCTTCTATTGATTCAAGAACAGAATCTTCAAACATAAGTCAGCAGCGTTGACACTTTCAAATACATAAAATGTGACATCTGCTCTTACAAATGCACTATACAGACTGTAAATCATCAAACAGAAAAACAGTTCAATGTCATTTCAGCCACTGTAAGCTATGGTTTACAACTGAGAGATAAAAATAGTCATACTGTCTCTATGACATCTAAACCACTTTTCTATTGCAGTATTCCATGTTCTAATTTATCTTTGTGGTTGAACAACACACAATCAATTGTAAGCAACTAGTGTTGTTTGACTCCAGTCAACTGCAATTTTCTATAGCTTTATCTTTTCCCCTACCGAGGTGGCTTTTCTAACACATTACCTCGATTTTTTGTGGTAGCTTAAGTATTTCAAGCTTTTAGCCATTATTCTAAGGTTTAACATATGGCACTAATCCATACACAAAATTTACATTTGCTAAAGTTGGAACATTAATAATTGATGCATGGTATTAATTAAGGATCTACGCTCTACCAGGAAAAACGTTTTGTTCATAAGAACAGAAAGAGCATGGCCTTTTGGGGCAAATTTCCAGTTTCGCCATTTATTAGCTACAAAAATTCCACAAATTATACTTCTATGAGAGTTGGGTAACATGTAAACGGGACTGAAAATTCCTGTTACTCAGGGACAGTTTTAAAGATCAAATGAAATAATCTCAGTGCCTAATACAGTGCTTGGTAAACATATGCTCTATTACATATTAAATAGTGACTATCAGTATGAATGCTGGGTTACTTGGTATTATTATCATGGTTACTATAACAATATATAACTTTTTGTGTGTGGCCATAGTAAATAACTCTCTTCACTTAGTCCAGCATTAAAAGCAATACAACATACCAGCCTACACCTTGACTATTTGGGATTACATTTTTATTTTATTTTGCAAATAAAGCCAAGATTTAAAATTTTCAGGAATATGTTTCATGCAACATTGACATGAAAATATCATTATCAGAAGTTATTTTCTTAAAAATTCTTCAACGAAAATGATCACATCAAGTAATATAACCTAGGTGTCCTTTGTTCCAATTTACTAAACACTCAAGTAGATCTAAAAAGAAAGTCTATTTAGTTTTTAAAAATTAATAGCAATGGCTTGCAAATGGAATCCCACACACATAAAGGCAGATTTTCCTTATCATACTGTTACATTTGTTAAAATAACAATATATTAACAATTTGAAAAAAAAATATATTAACAATTTGGGAAAATTAAGAATTATCACAATAAAATTTACCCACATAGTTTTTCCATAGAATTCACTACATAGCCATTCATCACCAAACTTTTAACATTTTGTTGTTTTTCAATGAGGATGAAACAATGAGAAAAGAGCTGCTAATCAAGTTGGTTTCTGGAATGACAGAAACCTTCTTGGAATTGAAACACACAGTCTTTTATTTTTCTCCACCCTACTGTAACGCACAAAGCCAGGTCTCCCAGTATCCACCAGCCCCTTGGCTGACGCTGAAAGAGAGTGCTGTCCTGGCTGGACTGAAAGCCATTAGCTTAACAGCTCTGATGCCTTTCCTCTCAAATCTTTTTACTAGTAAAGCAGCACACCCCAGGGTCTGGACTTGTCAGAGGGTCTGGACTTGTCAGACCATTATACGCTCAACCTTTGGCAGCCCTCCCTGCCTCAACTGGCCAGATGTGCACACAGACATTGTGTGAAGCTCTCCTTGTCACGTGCTCTTGGTCAAGGAGACATTTGGTACGGATTCCGGGTCTTCTAATGATCGCATAAGCATGGCAACGCATCGCACTTTCACCTGTCAGAATGCCAGTGTTTTCTAAGCAGTCATGTTTTAGATTCATTGTGTCCGTGCTTCTTTTATTGAGGAAAAGAAAACGTTTTGCATATAACTCCCAAGTCTCTCATCTATGGGGCTGTGCACACAAATGCAAGGAACATACACTGAAAAGTTCCTGAGAAAGAACAAAAAAAAAAAATAGTTTCTGCAAAACTGGAATTCTGTTTCACTTAACTCTCCATGGGCCATCACTGGCATTTTTTTTTTTTTTTTTTTTTGTAGTTTTTGGGTCAGGTTTGAACCCACCACCTCCAGCAAAAGGGGCCAGCGCCCTACTCCTTTGAGTCACAGGCGCTGCCTGATCACTGGCTTTTGCAGTAATGCCACGGAAGGATTTATTTCCTCTTTCGGAAAAAAAACTGCCATGTTACAGTGACGGATGTTTTCATTGGAGGAAGGAAGAGGAAGAGGAGGGGAGAAGGAAAAGTTGTGAGCAGGTATAGGATAACATGATCCTGATTGACTGAGGTCCCGCAATACTACTGTAGTGCTGGACTTGGAATGACAAGCCTCCTGAGGACAGGTGCCTCACCTTCCCAGCCTTCATATTTCTAACAAAGGGCCTAGTAATAACATTTACTAAATGATAACGATGAGGCCATCATTTTTTAAAAGTTATGCAACGTTGTGTAATTATATTCTGTGTCATTTCACACAGTTTAATGACATTATTTTTTCTTGAAAAATTAATTTAACGTACTAGGAATAAATCTAAAATTGGTAGGAAATAAAGACATGGCACTTCACAAACGGCACTTTGTGGACTTTGAAGTGTTCAGAGGAGATGACGTGTCTAACGTTTTATATAGTTGCATGGGGCTGCTGTTATTTGACGAATGAAACCGACGAGTAAAAATTTCAAACAGCTACAGGTGTTTAAGAACAGTACATCCAACAGCATAAAGCAAAGATAAAGACCTATTTTCAGAAAAAATATGAAGGGATCTGTAATGTTCGGATGGGGATGGAAATCAATAAAGAAATTTTGAATAATCATATCTGAGTTTATTGTCAAATCAAAATTTCAGTAGGAAGGAAAATTATTGCTGAACAAACAATGGAGCCTCCTCCAGTCCTTTCTGGATTAATGTGCATGGGAAAGGGAGGATGTCACAAAATAAATAAGGAAACAAACAAGAGTAGTGTTTGGCATTTTCTGGTAAACTTGAACAATTATTCTGCACATGAAGTTATATGATACATACATACGCTGTCATCATTTAAATATTCTCTAAGGATAGTGAAGGGCATGAGTAATGACAATTCTAACATCTTCTGTGAACACAGAACGACAGACTTTGAGGAAGTTAGGCTGAGAAGTCAGAAGGTTATCAGCTATGTTACTGATTACCTCATAGAGGAAAAAGTTGCTTTCTTAAGAAAGAAAGTCAATTTCAAATTCAGCATGACCATTTTTCCAGGCACTTTCCTTTTACATTTCCTTTCTGTTAAATTTAAGTTTTAACTCATGCTACTTTCCACATTCAAAATGAAGTATGCTACACCTTTTTTCATTTTTAAGGATTAATTTTTTGTTGTTGTTTGCAGGGGGTATTTTTTGTTTGTTTGTTTTTTTGGCCAGGGCTGGGTTTGAACCCGCCACCTCTGGTATATGGGGCCAGTGCCCTACTCCTTGAGCCACAGGCACTGCCCTTTCATGGATTAATTTTTTAAACTCAGTTTCTTTGATCAAATAATTGGTGTGGTTTCTGTTTGTTCAGGTCAATTGGTAAAAGACTAGATCCTTCTGCACAAAAACTCACTTCTCCCCTTGACTGAGTCATTGCTCTAGAAAACATACAGATTTAATCATCAGTCAGTCATCAGTCCTGCAGGGTTCAACGCAGGCGCCATGTTTCTAGAAAATTTGGTCAATGTTGTGGTTTCCTCAATGGCACAAAATTTCTCACAGTGACTGTCTTGTGACGTTTTCCACCAGAAAATGTTCTGGCAAATCCCCCTGGCTGGCTACAAAGATGGTCTCCAACATGGCCGTCAACAGATTAATTTCTCAATAGCATTTGCCACAATCAGCAGTTACCTTGGTTGAAAGGTTATAAACAATGTTTTTTCTTAGGGGGCATGAAGGGAGCTGTGGGTCCAGGGAGATTTCAGTAGATCTTAAATGCCACTTCCTTCCTTTGGTTTAAGTGTCGTTTAGTTTTTCTTCCTCCCTCCATCAAGCCCTTTCCCCACCCTGGCCCTTTCACCCCTCCCTCTCTGCTTTTTTCTTCCCCCCTCTTTACTTCCCTCCCTCCCTTTCTTCTTTTTTTCTCCTTTCTTCTTCTCTCCCTCATTTTTCTTTCCTCGCTTCCTTCCTCTTTCTTTATTCCTTTCGCTTTCTTTTCTCTTTTCCAATTTCTTTCTTTCTTAATGAGTAAAGGCATCCCTGGAGCACCATCCCCCGCCTTTCCCTGGAGCACCTTCCCCCAACTTTCCCTGGAGCACCTTCCCCCGCCTTTCCCTGGAGCACCTTCCCCCACCTTTCCCTGGAGCACCATCCCCCACCTTTCCCTGGAACACATTCCCCCAACTTTCCCTGGAGCACCATCACCCACTTTTCCCTGGAGCACCATCCCCCACCTTTCCCTGGAGCACCATCCCCCACTTTTCCCTGGAGCACCTTCCCCCGCCTTTCCCTGGAACACCATCCCCCACCTTTCCCTGGAGCACCATCCCCCGCCTTTCCCTGGAGCACCTTCCCCCACCTTTCCCTGGAGCACCATCCCCCATCTTCTGTCTTACATTCTCCTGGCTCTTCTCCTTCCCATACCCTTTCTCTTGTCCACATTCTATGTGGGTTTTGTTATTATTGTTGTTTGTTTGTTCTAACTTCTCCATCAGGCATAGGAGTCTCTTTTAGGCCCCCTCCATTTCCACCATAAGTCAGGCCACTACCTCAAGGCACTCAAATAAAAAAGTTAGCAACTCCCAGTTTTGCCCCTTGTACTGCCATTTAATCTCATCTGCAGCTCTGCACCAGCAAGGGTCACATGCAATAAAAAATACACAAGTAAAAAATGCTATTTTTAAAAAATCTGACCAGCTATAAATAACTTTAATCCAATTCTTGAATTAACACAGGAAGAGAATGGGATGTCTTGTTTACATTTGGAATTCTTGTTTGATTTGGAAGATTGAGGCACTATAGAATGTCTATCAGAATTACACTCTTGACTTTAAAATGTTCTTCAGAATTTATGTCTAAGATACCAAATAGTGCAGAATTTATGAGTGTCGGTTCCATCACTTCACCAGCTGTGAAATCTTGGGCCAGTTACTTAACATCTGGAAGCCTGAGTTTTCTCATGAATAAATTGAGAATACAGAGAGCACTTACAATGTTATTGCAAATATTAAATGATAGTGTGAGTGAAATGCTTCGTAAGTTACCTAACAAGAAGCAGTTCATAAGTGTCAACGAATTATTAGGACCACTATTATTTTTACTATATTTTAGAAAGATCACCACAAAAGAATTTGAAAATTGGAAACAAGAGCTGAAACATTTTTAGGTGGCAAGTCACTGACAAGATAATATTAAAATATTGCACATAATTTCAACAGAGAAGAGAGCAAACAAGTTGAAACGTACAATCTGCAAAGGTTACCTCTGCAGTTACCTCTTTCCCACTCTGGATACTATCCCAGTGCAAGGGGTTTTGACAGTATTTTGACCCAGCTGCCTCACCTGATCACAGTGAAATTATGAAACCCATTTAATCTTTCTGAGTCCCAATCTTTACAGCCCTTTTCAACAAAACTGGGGTGATAATACCACGTAGAGTTATCATAAGGGTCACTACAAGGATGCATTTGACAATGCTTTATAATGAGTCAAGGGCTGTTATTCACATTCTCTGCACTAAGAGAACCAAATATATTTTTTCTACAGTCATAACTCCTATTAAAAACAAATTGGAGTTAATTGAATGGACAGCAAGGTTTTTGACAAAGGAACATGGGACATGTCACCTCCATTAGCCCGTCTGATACAGTTCAGATTGCCCGGTGTGTGTGCCCATTTGCATAGCGGAATCACCATCATAACAGTCAGGACAGTAAGAAAGGCTGTTTCTCATCATTGCTTCGGGAAATGAAATAAAGCCAGCACCTCTGGGAAAAGAAGTTTGCCTGGACAAAGGAAGAACTCATGGAAAAACCATGAAGTTAATTTCAGACACATTGTCTTTTTAGATCCCTTTCACTTGGCTCACAGAACATGTCAGAATCGACAATTACACATAATTTATCTAAAGAACATAAAGATACAGGTGGTAACTGGACATTGTTTAACAAAAGCCAAGGTAACAAAGAGCCCAAGGATTAGCCTGCCACCAATGTGATTTCAATCCATCAAAAACTCTTTCTCTCGGAGGAAAATCCTATTTATTTCTCCTCTATCACCTAAGCACAATGAGAGGCTTTTCCTTGTAGAAGAATCCCTGACCCCCAAGATGCAGCCTTACCCAGAAAAGTCTGCTGAAAAGCAGTCTTGATTTACCCCACAGAAAGCTACCACCCCAGGCGTGCTGTGTCCCACTGAAAAGCTCTAGGAGGAGGAACAAGGGACGTATTTCTGTTTGTGTATTTTTTAAGGGAGCTGACCCTTTCTGCATATGATGGTCTGGGTTGACAAACCTTCGCAAATCCTTCTTTCAACATCATACAATCTCGGTACTAATACTTATACTTGTTCTTCGTATCGCCCCTTTCCAGCTATTGTAACTTTGGGCAGCAGGGCAAAGATCTCTATCGCTTATTTTCTGTTTAATCTCTCCCCTGTTAGTTTCCTATAGGTCGCAGGAAGTTTACTTGACAATTAGGTGAGGCTGGATGGGAAGGGCCTCTCCAGTTGCCTGATGCACAGTGACTGCCCATGCAGCTGAGCTTCTCACCAGTGACCTCTAGTCAGGGGCCTCTATCACCTGCGTTTTCTTTCAAGCAACCATGACTCAAGGAGAGACCCCCAAAGAAACTCCTTATAGAAGCCCATTCTGCAAGGACCAATACACAAATCCTGCAGAGAGGAAGTCATTAAAGGTCAACGTGAGGCTTGACAGACAAATTCCATGGGACTGCCCTTTAGTTCTACCATGGCCTGATCTGGCCGTGTATATCTGAATCGGGTCAGGCAAGGTCATGCCAACTGCATTCTGCATTCTTCCTTTCCCGTCACCCCTGCCTCCTCTCAAAACAACTCAGCCAACCTTTTGTCCCTCTGATGTGACTCTAGTAAAAATGCAAACACCAACTTTACTCTAAGGACCGAAGATTTAATGGTGAATTAAGCCAATAACCAATCTGATATGAATATCTGGAGCTAATGGTAACCGGTAACCGGAAGATCTTTGATTATTAGTGTGGAACCAAAGACAGTTGATGCATTTGCAGAAGGGATGGGGGAACTCAAGAAAGGAACATTTCATCAGTAATTTGGGGGTACACTGGGAGTGGGGTGCTGAGGGAATATCTGCACCCGAGTCGCCCTGGTGGGGGCTATGTGGGAAACGAGATTGAAGGTGCTGCCCCCACAGCAATCGTGACCACAACACATTTTTCAAAGACTTTCTTCTCACAAATAACTTAGTTTCTCTTTAATTTTAGAAATGATAGACTCGTGGTGATGTAAAGAAGGAAACTCACCCTCTTTCAGCTTTACCAAGAAGGAGACCAAGACAGGGTGAGATGAGTCTCACCCTGATGTGCTGAGCTGGCTGGCAGGTACCTCCAGCTGTTCCCAGGCAGGGTACGACTCTTTCCCCACCCACGCTTGTTCCCACAGGTAAAAAATGTACCTTAAAATAAACTGAGTCAAGAAACATTGGTGACAAATAAATCAAGCCAACATCTGGTTAATGCCACGATGTATAGTTTTTGGTAATACCCAGTGATTCTACATCAGCTGGTGCTTGTAGCTATCAGTTAATTTTTACATATTCACGTACTTACCGGCAGGGCAATATTCTCTTAGTTCTAGGAGTTCCAATGGGCCACATTCTACAGCAGAGAATTGCTACTGGGTTTTTTTATTTTTTAGTTTTGGAAACAGGGTCTTGCTTTGTCACCAGGTTAGAGTGTGGTGGCATTGCTTACTGCAACCTCAAACTCCTGGGAGGAAAATCCTATTTATTTCTCGTCTATCACCTAAGTACAATGACAGGCTTTTCCTTGTAGAAGAATCCCTGACCTCCAAGATGCACCCTTACCCAGGAAAGGGTAAGCTATGCCTTATACCCTTGCTTGAGGATTACTCAAGCAATCCTCCTGCCTCAGCCTCCAGAGTAGCTGGGAGGCAACTACCATAATGCCTGGCTAATTTTTCTATTTTTTTTTTTGTAGACAGTGGCTTGTTCTTGCTCAGACCGGTCTTTTTTTTTTTTTTTTTTTTTTCCATACTGGTCTAAACTCCTGGCCACAAGTGATTCTCCCACCTTGGCCTCCCAAAATGCTAGGATCAAATGCTAGGAGCCAGCAAGCTGGGCCAAATTGCTATTGTTTATCTGGATGTTACGCCCATAGTACTCCTGGGCACTAGTCTCATCCTGGATTTTAGAGGCTAACACAACTATTAAGTGACATCTTTTTTTTTTTTTTTTTTTTTTTGAGACAGAGCCTCAAGTTGTTGCCCTGGGTAGAGTGCTGTGGCATCACAGCTCACAGCAACCTCCAACTCCTGGGCTCAAGCTAGTCTCCTGCCCCCACCTCCCAAGTAGTTGGGACTACAGGCACCTGCCATCATGCCTGGCTATTTTTTGGTTGCAGCCATCACTGTTCTTTGGTGGGCCCAGGCTGGATTTGAACCCACCAGCTCAGGTGTATGTGGCTGACACTTTAGCTGCTTGAGCCACAGGTGCCGAGCCAATGACATCCTATTTTGGATTTTGTTGTAGCAGACTATCAACCATAATACAATGCACGCCAGCCATCAAAACATAAAGTACAAGGCTTCACATTATGTTAAAGAAATCAGTCCCTAATTTAAAACTCTGTAGGCTTTCAATTCTATCAGACAGACTTATATGAGGTATACTATTCATGTGCTAAGCACATTCTGCCCTAAATTTCCCCCATCTGAACTTAATTGCGACTAGAAACATTTTTATTTAATTCAATTTAGTTAAGCAGGCTTAACAAGAAAAACGAAGACATGTTGTTTCCTTCTGTTAACTTTAATTTGAAAATTAAGAAGCATTTTACAGAATAATCATGTATCTCTTTTGAGGAATAAGTACATTATTAAAGCACCTTGCCAAATCCTGTATGACTCTACTTCTGTGACTAGAGGTTCTGTGGAGTAGAGGTTTTTATTATTGGGGGCAGGGGACAGTCATTGTTTTAGAAATCAACAAAGTTTATAAGAAAGTATAATCATCCAGCCTATTTAGAGAGTGCTATTTATTAAGAATTAACATATTAAACCCTTACCAGTATATTGAAAACAAGACTACGCGCAATGGTGAAGTTGACAATATGCTATTCCTCTGCAGGGTATGTAAGAAATTAATAAATGAGTTCAGAAATAAAGCACTGATAACAGCAGCTAACGCCAGGCTTCACAGAAGTCCCTCTAAATCCAGATGCTATCAATACGCTCATAGTGGCCACCTCCTCAAAAAATTACCAAATTCCCTTTATCTCTCATGACTGATCATTTAAAATTTCCCTGTCATCTATTTTCATACAGAGTGTGGAGCTTTTTTATTTTCCCCAAGTCCCTGGAAGGGAGGCGGCATCAAAGCTTATCTTGATATTCAGAATCTACAAAGTAGCCAGAACTGGAAAGCTTCCTATGGGCAGACAAAGCCATCCAAATTCAAGCTACTGTTATGTCAAAACTTGTGAGGAGTAGATAGAAAAATACACCAAGGGAAATGCTGATGAGCTGCTGTAAAGCTTCAATATCTTTGTTGCAAGGACAGTGACAAATAGAGAGCAGTTAAGAGTCATCTGGAGCACCAAAATTTCATTCCACGACTATTTATTTTTAGCATTTATTATTATTCATTGGGTACGCCTAGAATAATGGTGGTGTGAATTATGCATAGCAGAATGGACTGGGGGGGGGGAGACGGGGGGGAATGGTATTTATAATGCTAAATTTACAAACATGAGAGAAATTAGTAATACCATAGTTATCAAAGGAAACAGGTCTAATTAAAGAAATAACTGCTACAAAACCATATGAAACTCAAAGCAGAAAAAGACAATTCACATTTAATGAATGCCTTTAATATTAATTACAGAATTCTTAACAATACATTGGGACAGCTCTCTTGGAGAATTCAGCTTACTGTTTAACAGTTTCTGACTAATTTTATTAACCTGTACATCTGAGAGGCTCAACCCCCTCTGGGTTTAATTAGAAGGAAATTCAATTTAAATCTAAATGTCAACAGTGGTTACTAATTATGGCAGGGCCCTGCACGGGACAGCCAGTCTGTAATCAGGCAGTTCCCTGGTAACAATTAACACTTTCTTTCTGAGTTATGAGTGCGTTAGGATATTTTAAAATAAATACGATTCAGCATGGGACACTGCTAATATCACGGCCCCTACTGCTTGGGGCAGACATGCAGAAGAGGATGCCAAATTAAATTACAGAGATTTCTCAAACATATAGCTGAATAATAAGCAGCTACAAAACTAGGTCAGGGTCGAAAAGCAAGAGCTGGATTCCCCTCCCCCAACATGCAAAATAAATATACCCACTATCTCTGAATAGAAATCACTCTTTTGTTATGCCCTTTGTCAAGAATACATTATTGCAAAATGATATTTATTTCCACAATCTTCACAGCTGTGAGCATGACTGAGTTAATCTTTCTAGAACTGATTTCATTTGCAATTTCATGATTACGATTATAAAATGCAAATTTATTACTTAAAAAAGAAATGATTATAAAGGACATAGATGAAAAGACAGTTTTTTATCTATTGGTTTGCTTTGCTCGATACTAATGAAATAAATAGCTGACTAACCCTGAAATAAAAACAAACAGTATAAAGATGATTGCAAAAATGCCAAATGAAAGCTAGGAAAACAATAAAAAATCAACTCTTTTAATGTAGCACATACAGTGATTATGGGCTACAAGAAGTGCAAGAACATGCAAATTTTGTCATGGTGAGGCTAAGCTTTAATGGCTAGTCATTTGAGATGTTTCTATTGCTGCCACCCTTTAAATGTTGGCATTAAAGATAATACAGAAAATACTTGGGTACCACTAATCTTCCCCCCACCCCCAGCTTTCAGTTTTATGTTCTTAAATGATAATCTCCACTAGGCCATTTCCAGACTGTTTAATATTGATGACCTAAATAACAAATTAGTTTAACGAAATCCATATTTATAAGACTTCAAGTTTTAGTGAAATTCAGTCCCTAAATTTGTCTTCTCTTCTTAAAATGTACTGCTTTTTATAATATTTAACTACCTACTGTGTGCCAAGAATTGTATTGAATGCCAGGGTACACATAAGCATTTGAAAACAACCACCCCTGGTTTCAATTATGGCCGGTTAAAAATAATAGAGGAAGGTATTTTTAATAACCAGGGCAAAATAAACCCTTTATTTGATGAAGTACCTTTGTTTGCATAACTTACTCCCCTCCACCCCTAAATTTGAGTGACCCATTTCTTAGAGGTATCAATCTAAGTTTCCTGTTTAAAAGTGTCACTCACGAGTCCAACCGAACACAATTAGTATACCTTGTATTAAACATATTCATGTCTCAAACGCCTACAGACAAAAAGACCATTGATGATGACCAAGGTTCAACTAAAAATCAATGTCAATAAATGATTCTATAAGCACTTATGCTAATATAGATGCAACAGCATCTTTAAATAAATGCTAATATACAAAACTACTATTTATCATGTCAACTCAATCAACAGAGATTGTATTTCCATAATAGGAATGTATCAGTTCTCTTTCTGCATTTATTTCAAAATCACAAGGCAAACATGCAAGCCTAACACATGTATTAGATTCAACTGGATCCAAACTAGCTGCAGAGGAAAAAGCAATTTAAGCTTGTGTAACAAAATACGCCATGTATAAATGAATACGTTATTTTTTACTCTATGTTTCCTTTCCATTTGCTTTACCTGTCTAGGATACTGAATTTTCCATAAAATATTTCTGCTGATGACTTTCAGAGCTTTGTAGAATGTGAGCCTAGTAAGCTTCTGGGCCTTTCTCCCAATCCAAATATTACCTACCACCTCTAGCATGAAGGTTAATAACTCCTGGCCGAAGATGTCTATACTGGTCCTTTACTGTTCACAGCCAAGAACACGTCCTTCTTCTTCCTTGAAGAGTCCACATTTCACCTCTGGGAGGCGTGATGCCTCCACCCAGGCTGCTATGAACAGCGTGTCTAGATTACACCCAACAATTATGAGGCCGGTATTATTATATTCTGCAGCCAGACCCTTCACTGGCTGTAATAAACATATGCTACTTATCATATTATCACACTGTTTAGACATTCATATGTATTACCATAGTGTTTAGAAATTCTATATTTAAATGCAATGTAGAGAGGCTGTGCCTATGTAAATCTTGCCATTTCCTTGTTTCCTCTCTCCCTTTCTAAATGGTATTGTGCATCAGAGAGATTTTCACTAATTTCTTCAGCTTTCTCCATTTGCTTCCAAAATAATACCTGTGGCACCATATTCGCCCTCAGAGGGACACAGCTTAACTAGTGTGCCTTGCTGGTTAATTGTAAAGCTTTAAGGTCTATTTTAAAGTGCTGTGTAATTACTTGTTTGACTTTTGCTGAGGATGCCTTGGAGACAATTTTTACAGAGACATTCCTTTATTAGACACCTGTTAGGTGCTAGATATCTAAAGGGAAAGAAACACGTTCTTTAAAACTTAAGTAAAAGCAATAAACAAGAACAATGACATTAAATACATGATAGACAATATAATAAGCTGTATTTCTTACCCCCGATTTAGACTGTAATTTACCAGGTAATATTATTCTGAATATGATACTACGTATTACAAACTCGGAACAGGTGTCTAGAGCTATTTTTCTACATTTTTAAATGTTAACTCTTTCTCCCTGCATAACTGAAGTTTTAGTTAAGATCTTTTGATAACAAAAGCGGAAGTTCTGTAACCACAGCTCAATAATAAGGTGAATGGAAAAACAGTTGGTTTCCGTCTCCCCCAACTGCTTACCTTGATGTGTTCAAGTCAAAAAGAAAAAGGGAGAGTGTGTGTTCTCCATTGTACCAACAACCACAGCAGCAAAGAACCGACACGAAGCACATAAAGCCTTTTTAAAATTTTATGAGTAATCTAATATTTCATTTTATTTAGGGCCATAAGTTTCAAACAAAGACTACACGGATTCCTAAGGTCATAATGCTTAACAAAATATTTTCAGCCATTAAAATGGTAAAATTTGAGGGCCCCCACTTTTACCCCTCACATTCAACACAGTGCTAGAAGTCCAGCCAGAGCAATCGGGAAAGAGAAATAAAAGGCATCCGTATTGGAAAAGATGAAGTCAAATTATCCCTGTTGGCTAATGACCTGATTCAGTTTCTAGGAAAACTTAAAGTGGTAGTTTTAAGGCAATCATCAGTGTTGTTGTCTCACAGCTGATGGCTTCGCAGGGCAGGGTCACTGTGTCACAGCGTCTTCTACAAGGACCAGACTCGATCTCACTGTGTGGACAAGGGCTTAGGGGAGGAAGACGAAATCTGAAGTTGGGAGTGTCCCTGGGAGCAGGGAATTGGGAAGGCCCTGGGGAATTTCTCTTTCTTTTGTCTGTCTCTCACAGGTTGCCTTAGCAGTTTGGCTTAGCCATCAGAAGATTCTAGAATAGCATTTCCCAAAGTGGGTTCCATGCTGTGATAATAGGTGCTGTGATAATAGGTTCTGTTCAAAAGGGAAGTTGGGGCATGTGAGGTTAGACACAAGTCAGTGAGTGTCTTACTATAAGACTTCCCCAGGGTTCTGGGGCGCATGGAAGGATTCTGAACAATGCACCTCACCCCTCACATGCTTCTCCCACCTCCTCCCTTTACTTCTGCTGAGGGACCACAAGCCCTAGAGTGAACTGAGGTTAACTGTGGATTCTGCAGGGTGAGCGGCTGTGGGACTGAAAATTCCAACTTCTTAAGAAAAATTATAATAATATATTCATGCCTTGCTTGCAGGAAAAAAAAAAAATACTGTATTTGAGGGTGCAGACAATAACAATACCGCCATGACTACCCAGGACTGAGAATGGAATAATTACAATTCCAAAAGAAATACAGATCATTATGGTTGGGCTGGATCATGGTTGAATATAGATGATTTAACTTGCCAAGACAGTTCTGTAGATTTCTGAGAGTTCTGCATTCATTGTTAAACCTTGTAGTCTAGTTAATCACTTATCTTGTTTTATTTTCTTAACATGAAAGAACTTGTATCATCTGATAATCCCTATTTTGTTAAAATTTTTCTTACTTGGGTCCTGATTAATTTTCTCACCAGTGTAACATCACTTACTTTAGTGAACATTCAACCATCACTTGCTTTACTGTTCAAAATTTAAATATTATATATTAAGAGATAATTACATAATCTAGAAAACTGATATATTATAGATGAATAACCACAGTTCTCTTCAGCGGATCCTGTTTTAAACACGCATCATTAAATAAGAAATTTGTTAGCCTTTAGGACTACAGCTCAATGATTAGCAAATAACTAAATGGAACCCCCCAAAATCCACAAGCCTGATCTTATCGAAATAATTACAGAACCTTTCATGTCCCACTAGGCTCAGAGAGAAGGGGAATGTTGCACAGAAAGAAGCGCAATGGAAACAGACAGAAATAGGACATTCGCTCTACTTTTTACACGGCAGACACAAACCACTGTCTAAAGTTGAATCCAAAAACAACTGCCTTAGCTAAAATGAAATTTTAATTTGTGTCTCAAGTCACTACACATTAAGAACCTTTTTGTAGTTAAAATAAATAATAGGGCTTACTCTTGCCTTTTCATATAAATACATACTCACAGAGGAATATTTCTCTGTGTGTGTGTGTCTAGTCATATGTATGATATTAATATTTGACTTTATACAATGGAAGGAAAGTGTGCATTATATCTGCGCTTCTGCTTTGGATTACAGATTATTAATTTACCCAAGAGGCAGTGTATTTAATAGGCTGTATAACATTTAGAAGTTGACTTGCTTTGCAACATATTTTTCTCCTGATGAAGCTTGACTGTTCTGCAATGAATCATATTTCATTCATCATGTTCAAGTAAGAAACAACATATAAAATAACCACATGGCACATTACAGGTACTCAGTTTGTAAAATGAACAAACCAGTGAAAGAAGGACTGCTTTGCTTAGGAGTCATTTCTACAATGCTCGTTTTCATCCTTAGCTCAGAACACTATAACACTAAGAATTTTGTGGAGGTGCTGTAAGGACTAATTTTCAATGGCCAGGCGTAGTGGCTCACGCCTATAATCCTAGCACTCTGGGAGGCTAAGGTGGATGGATTATCTGAGCTCAGGAGTTCGAGACCACCTTGAGCAAAGTGAGACCCAATCTCTACAAATAAAAAAACTAGCCAGGCATTGTGTTGGGCACCTATAGTCCTAGCTACTTAGGAGGCTGAGACAAGAAAGGATCACTTGAGATCTAGAGTTTGAGTTTGCTGTGAGCTATGACAACACAGCACTTAACTCTAGAGTGACTGAGTGAGACTATCTCAAAAACAACAATTACAAAAAGGACTAGTCTTTATTTGTTCCATATACTATCTTGAGCTTCACTTAAGATTAATTTATAGAAAAGGACATACAGTTTTTTTTTGTTTGTTTGTTTGTTTGTTTTTGAGACAGAGTCTCACTCGGTTACCCTGGATAGTGTCATGATATCATAGCTCACAGCAACCACAAACTCTTAGGCTTAAGTGATCCTCCTGCCTCAGACTCCAGAGTAGCTGGCCTGCCTGCCATGACACCCAACTATGTTTTCTGTTTTTAGTAGAGACGGAGTCTCGCTCTTGCTTAGGCTGGTCTCGCACTCCTGAGCTCAGGCCATCTTTTTGCCTCGGCCTCCCAGAATGCTAGGGATTACAGGCATGAGCCACTGCTCCAGGCCACAGTTTTGGTTTTTAATGTGAAAATGCTGGCTCATGGGGTCATTCAGGGATCTTCCCAATTTAGTACAACTCCATTTTCCAGTCATTTCATTTGGGATAAGCTCGACTATTTGCCTTTGTCAGGACTTCTTGCCTTCCTTCTGGGATTTGTGCAGCTCCTTCTTGCTGGGAATGCTGTTCTTCAACCTTTCTGCATGTCCAAAACTTAACTCTACTTTCCAGGCTTAGCTCAGAGTTGGTGTTTCCCCTTGTCCACAGCTACAGTGCCAAATGAATACAACAGCACGTTGAAGACATACCTCCTGTCAAAGTTCTACACTGCCAAGTACCTATAGAAAAAAGCATCAACAACTAGTCCTATCATCAGTCATTTTAAGACTTCTTTTTCTCAAAGTGCTAACATACATTTTGGAATGTAACTATAGTGAAGCTCCCACCAATAAATAAACATTCATTTTGATAATTAGCAATTTTACTTAAAGTTTCACTTTATGAGCTATAGTTTAAGTAGCATTTACCATTTCTGTATACAAAGGAAACTGTTCCTTTTAGTTAAGGAATAGAGTTGTAAAATCTAATCGGTAAACATTTGTAACAAGAGAAAATGTATCCAAAACTTTCTAACAAAGGGATCATTCCAACCATTGCCTTTTTTTCTTTTCTTTCCTGTTAAAAAACATCCAATGAATTCCACTTGCTACTCAAGCTTTCCTCCACCAGTTCCTGAGTGAAGGGTGGGGCTGGAGAGTGGGAGAGGGAAGTTGAAGACAGAAATGTTCTGTCAGATTTTTTGGTAGCTAATAAATACATGGCTATTGTCCCTGGAAATACTGCCATCTGTTGTCAGAAAAGAAAGGTCACTTGTTAAATTTTGCCAGGCAACAGGTTTTCTGCAAGCAGAGAAAAAAATATCTGACACTGTTTCTTAACTGACTCGGTCATCTTCAAGGGAAGAAATGTCTCCATGGGGCTTACAATTTGGAAGATGTCCAAAATACAAAAATAGATTGGTTTTCTCAAATAGTTAAATGGTTCTCTAAGACAAGGAGACTCTAGCCGGCTCCTCTCAAAACTCACCATAAGCTGGTGTATATTATTTCCATTTTCCCTCAAATATATGCGGAGAGTCAATATCGTGACTGAAATTCCAACCATCACACCCGGATTAATACCATCTTTTTATTAACTTTTCTTAAAACTTTCCATTACATTTTATTAGGTGATAAAAGCCACAATATTCCCTTGTGGATCTACAACCTACGAGAGAGGGAAAAAAATCACCCAAATTATCATCTAGTTAGGGATGTATGTAATGGATCTTAAAAGTCTACAAGTAGCATGTTTTTCCTTTTTTTTTGTGGGGGGGGGCTAAAAAATAATTCACATTTCTTATGAAGGGATCATTACAGGAGCCATTTGTCACTTACCGCCCTCTGCAGTTTCACCACTTTTAACTGGGAAATTTAAGTTGCACCCCAGATTTAAATGGAGAAGGTGTTTATGAGCCATAATTATGTCAATTTAGATTCTCTAAATTAGACTGGCTATTTTTACCATGACTTAGAAACTCTAATCATACCGGGAAACAGAGTTAGGGAGTTCAGTGAGTTTTGAGAATTCCACTGGCATGGTCCCAGTCTTTAAACTCATTCATTTTCATTGGGGTCACTCACAATTATCTCACTAATGGAGGGGGAGGATCACTGTAGAAAAGCCCACCAAAGACTCTGACACGTACTGTGTGCTGTCATTAAATCTGCACAACACCTTTATGAGGTTGGCATTCTAGACCCCATTTGAATCCGCATCTTCCCTAACTGCACACAGCCAGCGACAGCAGTCAGGATTCAACACCCCTGCGTGCAGCTCCTAGTACCCTCTCCGTGCCTCAGCACATGCCCAATCATAACTGTTTCCAAACTGCATGATCTTACTTTTTAGAGTGCACAGTGACTGATTAGCTTTTTCTTAAATTATTTCTGCTTCTTGAAGCACAGAAACTAGTAAACTAATGGGGAAGAAAGGGCCATCTAAGATGTCTGTGTGGAAGCAGATTGAGAACGTGGACGAGGAAGGGGTGATTCACCAGGTGGGAACACAGGAGGAGCCGTCAGGAGACAGGTGTGAAAGCAGAAAAGCACGCACCGTGGAATGGACCATTGGTCCACTTCGCCTGGAACAACACTCTCTGAAAGGATGACAGCAAAGCTCAGCTTGCTTTGAGGTATTGAACTGAGACCTGGACTGCTCTAGTCGGAGGTAAAAGGCAAAAGGCATCTATGCAAATCACACGCACCTTCCCTAATGGTTGGAAACCACTTGCTGTTATGAGCTCAAACTGCTTTCACTGACAGTTAACATGTAAATTATGACAGTCACAATGGTGTACGGCTTCTACTATGCAGTTTCTGAAGCTCATACCAATGATGTTCAGCAAAAATGCTCTGGGATCCATCCTGCTGAGACTCTAGAGCTTTCAATATTTAAGAATCATGGGCAGCGCCTGTGGCTCAAAGGAGTAGCGCGCCGGCCCCATATACCGGAGGTGGTGGGTTCAAACCCAGCCCCAACCAAAAACTGCAAAAAAGAAAAAAAATTAAGAATCATGCTATAACTCAACTTACAGCCCAAGATGAAGGGGGAAGAGGAAGGGGAGGGGAGGGAGAAAGATAGATGGAGGGAGGGTAATCAGTGGGACCACACCTATGGTGCATTTTATAAGGGCACATGTCAAATCTATTAAGTGTAGAGTATAAATGTCTTAACACAATAGTTAAGAAAGTTCAGTGAAGGCTATGTTAACCAGTTTGTTGTAAGTATTTCAAATTGTATATAAAAACAGCACAGTGTACCCTATCAAATCTATTAAGTGTAGAGTATAAATGTCTTAATACAATAATTAAGAAAGTTCAGTGAAGGCTATGTTAACCAGTTTGTTTTAAGTATTTCAAATTGTATATAAAAACAGCACATTGTACCCTATAAATACACATAAATGCTATGATTTAATTAAAAAATAAATAAATATATGCAGCATTCAATAAAGACCTAGGAAGAAGAAAAAAAATAAAGAATCATGTAACAAAATAAAAAAATACATAATTCATCCGGGCAATCCGTTAGAGAGACCCACTTAAGGCAGTCATTTGCTCAAAGGACCAGTACCTTTACTACCTAGAAACCAAACTCATCCTAGGAGATGCGGTCTGTGGCTCTTCCCCGTAGCTTCCAGGTACAGAACCCTGTTATTTTTCCTTAGGCAAGAAGGTCTGACTGTAATGATGCCACAGATGGTCATAAGACATTTTTTTGTCTTAGAGATCATTGCTAACTACTGACCCAATTTATAAGCTGTGTGAAATCAAGTCAGTTGTTTTACTTCTCCCTGAGCCTCACTTTTCTCATCTGCAAAATGGAATCATGATAGTGACTCCCACCTGGAGCACTGTTGCTGCAAATAAATGAGTTGCTGTCCTTCCTATAAAGTGTCACATCCCCAAATGATTATAGCCATCTGTTGGTCACAGAACTTGAGCATGAAAATAAAAATAAGTGAAATAATACTTAAACTCATTAAAGTTCAAACTCCAGTTAGGGGAAAATTGAAGAGACTCCCAAGTTCGGCATACGGAAGAAAAGAGTTTATAGTTTTCACTATAATCAAGAGTATACTTAAGATCATTAGAAGTAACTTGAAAGAAAGAAAGAAAGAAAGAAAGACAGACAGACAGACAGACAGACAGACAGACAGACAGACAGAAAGACAGACAGACAGACAGACAGAAAGAAAGAAAGAAAGAAAGAAAGAAAGAAAGAAAGAAAGAAAGAAAGAAAGAAAGAAAAAACATGGGTGGTGCCTGTGGCTCAAGGAGTAGGGTGCCAGCCCCATATACCAGAGGTGGTAGGTTCAAACCCGGACCCAGTCAAAAACTGGCAAAAAAAACCCCAAAAAACAAACAACAACAACAACAACAAAATCACACAAGCAATATAATGAAAATAAAAAGGGAAGAAACAGCTGTACAGAACCTGCTGGGGGAAGGCCTCTCCAAGTTACTGGGTAGAGGTCTTTCTCTCTCCAATTGTGTTTGCCTGACCATTAGGCCTCTTCTGCTGGACTATAAACTTCTTGAAGGCAAGACTCGTACCTCTATATCCGTGTAATTTCCCCTGGTTAACATAGTACACAAGAAGCATTCAGTATGTGCTGGTTGATATTGAGAGAGAAACTGTCCAGATAGCTGTCTTTCACTTACAGCTCAGAAAGACCTGATATTTTAGGACATTTGAGCCATTTCACATGGAAATACTTCTAAAACGAATTATGGAATCACCACTTTATTTAAAAGCATACCTATAGCTTTTTTCTTCATAAATCAAAAATTTCCTTTTCCAAGTAATATTAATTACTTTAATTTGGCATAAAAGGAACAATGTTCTCAGTAGCTACTAAATATGAGCTTGGTGTTGGCATTGCAGGAACGCCCCCCAGGCCCTTATACTTCTTAAATTCTGAAGAGTGGGTATTTTAAAAACAGTTTGTCAGGATCTGACACACCTGTCAGGCTGTCATGTTCCTGAGGTTATCTAAAGGCCTGACACCAGCAGCCAGGAGCCCTCTTCATAATTTACTGCTCCTAACTGCACGGGTCTACAGACCTGATCACCAGCTCATCCGGACTGCGCCTACAGGACACAAGTTTCAAATAATCTGAATTATCTCTCTTCTGTCTGCTACTTGTTAAAAAACTAACTTCTGTGTGCTTGATTTTACCCCTGCAAAAAAAAAAAAAAGAACATCTGAACTCTAGGGAAGTGGCAGTGTGGCTACCCATACAATTTAGAGTGACAATAACACGTCCAAAGATCCATTTTGTTTTAAAAAGCAAAACATATTAAAGTACACGAGAATTTCAAATTTGGTGACGCTCCTAATTAATTAGATAATTAAGTATCATAATAAATCAGCGTTAAATATCAACTATTAGAAAACAACAGTAGCCACGGAAATCCCCTTTATTAAAGAAAGTTCTGGAATCAGATTTCTACCACAAAGTTCTTCATGCATTTCTGAAATTATAAAAAAACAAGGATCATATATATATATTTTATTTTATTTTTTATTTTTTGCATTTTTTTGGCCAGGACCAGGTTTGAACCCTCCACCTCCCGTATATGGGGCCGACACCCTATACCTTTGAGCCACAGGTGCCACCCAACAAGGATCATATTTTATCTTCGTATTCTTGTACGTAAAAGTAAATTTTGTGAGGAAAAAGCTATGTAACATAATTTATAGCAATATTTCAGAAAATTTTAATAGGTACATGGTAGAGAAGAGAATCCACTTGATTTGGGCTTAGCAGATGCACAGCCCAGCCCCGACAGCGCGGGTACCGCAGCTTTTGGACAAGTCACTCCGTCCGTGTCTGTACCATTTACATTCTGGGCCAGAGGGTCTTAAAGTTCCCTCTCAGGATGAAAAGACCTGATTCTGCCCTATTTCTTAAGTGGGACTTCATTATGAGAGATATGTGTGTATGTCGGGGTGTTTTATGCTAAAAGAGAGGAAGACATGGTAACTTCTTTCAATCAGTAAATTCGCCAGCTATCTGTTTAATTTAACTCACCAGACATCCATTTAAGCACTGACTGCACACCCAGTACAAGATTGAGGCCCAGCCCCTGCTCCCCGGAGGCTCCCTATTATCCAGTCAGGGCAGGCAGCACCACACACAAACAGCAGTGAAGTTCACTGGTCAGCCAGGTACACGAGTCCGTTGCTGTACAATCCTAACCTACCTCCCAGCTTCCTCTACAGACACTCTAACCCTATACATGGCATATTTTAAAATCATCAGTTAATCACCCCTCCCAGTAAATACCTAGTACCTGCACTCCACTGTGTCTCTTTGCCTTGTTCCAGTTGCCCCTTCGCCCTCTCCCCAAGTCTGGCAATCAGCCTGGCGACCTTCCTGAAAGCCCCAACTCAGCGTCACCTTCAGGGGCTTTCCAGCTTCTCTCTCTCCAGGCAGGACTGTTTCCTCTCCACATTCCCTCCCCACTTCATCCTCCTCATTATCACTGAACTTCTCCCACTAAAGCAGCATTGTGTGTTCATGGTCCTACTGTCCCCACTGGGGGGACCCTCCATGGACAGGGACCTTGCCTTGCTCCAATTTTACCTTTGGGACTAGTATCATTCCAGACATGGGGTCAGTACTCAAACAAGTGGACTGAATAGAATTGCACCGATTGTAAGAGAGCCCCTTAAGTGTAGACATTCAGGACTACAGTGTTATCAAGGTATAAGTTTCAAGAGTGTAAAAAAGAAAAAAAGAGAGAGAAACAGTTATATACACTGTCTTCATTCATTCAAAGCGACTGATGAGTTGGTTTCGCTTAATTTTATTTATTCATTGTCATTCATTCAACTGGCTAAATGAGCTCCTGTTGAGTCAGTATTGAAATTGCACGACACCTGTGTACATTCTGACGCGACCTCTTCCTAGGCTAGACCACAGTTCTACGTCATTGCCACCTGTGTACATTCTGATGCGACCTCTTCCTAGGCTAGACCACAGTTCTACGTCATTGCCACCTGTGTACATTCTGACATGACCTCTTCCTAGGCTAGACCACAGTTCTACGTCATTGCCATGACTTCTCAGTGCTGCTGCATCCTAGAGAACAGGTTTTAGTAACCAGCAATGTCATGAATCAATAAGAAAACCCGAGAGGAACGCGTAGGAAAAAGCAATAGATGAATGAAACGTAGCAAGCCATGACTATAGCTAAATCACTTTCTAAAATAATATCCAAAAAGGGGCAGAGGAATTCCACTGGCACCTTTTTCTGAACGACATATGCATGTCCTCTTATTATCATGCTGGAGATTCTACAAGGACTTCTTGCAATCTGATAAATGAGCTATTTTCTTTTAGCAGTCTTGATGTGAGTAAGAAAACTTACAAGACCCCGAATCCACTATTACCATCACTGCCATAAACTCGTAACCCTTGGACACTGAGAAATGTGATTAACAGCACTTGCCATTTGAGTGACATTCAGGTACCATGTACCAGACAGAGTGATTCTATCACGCACCTTCTGAAAGTTTCAAGTTGTCAGAAAGAAACATACTTCATTTAAGTCCCAGTATTTAATAAATGTTAGTTTTCTGCCTCCCTTGCTCCAGGGGGTACCAAATATTTGGACATGAAATTTCCATGAGAACATGAGACAAATGAGGAAGGGAAGAGGGAAGGGAAGGGGAAGAAAAGGGGAAGGGGGAGAGGAAGGGGAAGGGAGGGGAGGGGAGGGGAAGGGAGAGAAGGGGAGGGGAAGGGAGGGGCAAGGGGAGGGGAGGGGAGGGGAGGGGAGGAAGAGAAGGGAAAGAAAAACTGAAACACAAATAACACACATTTATCATACCAGTGTCCCTGTGATGAGGCTGGAGCGGAAAAATAATTGCAGTACCCCATGGGCTCCCATGGGCTCTGGAGGCACAGGGTAACTGCTGAAGACTTTCATGATTACAGAATTCCACTGGCCAGCTCCCTGTTCGCATCTTTGCACCCCTGCATTTGTGATCTCACCATGAAAACTACATCCTGTTAAAGAAGCAGACTGAATTCACAAAGCAAACACTTCTTGTTTTACGGTTCAATGCTAATGTTGTGTCCAGACTGTATAGTTTTGGGCCATGGGAAACTACTGGTTAGTAAAACACTGAGTTACAGGGAAGACTCCAAATTTTATATTTACACATAAAATCACCAGTAGGCTGAAATATATATCCCCCCAAGAGATGCTACAATTCTAGATCACCAAGTCATCTTTCATTCTCACTTCAGATTTAAACATGTTATCTTTGAGAACTGTGGCATTTTTTCAATTTATTGTCTTTGTTTTGGTGGTAATCACATGAAACGTGTCTGTGTATAATACAAACAAGTTTGTTTTAATTTTTCAATGACTCAAGGCGATTTGCAAATACGGAATTTTTTTTTTTTTTTTTTAAACCAGCCTTTCTGTCTGGCAGCACCAACTGGTTTGAGTCTAAGTACCTTTCTAAGACATTCTTGATTTGTTGCACAGATTTATGCCTTTTCATGTTGCCTCTCATCATTAAGCCAATTATGAAGGAATTATTACCTTTACTCAATCTGATGTTTTATGGACTTCATTGAAATAGCTCATCACTCACAGTACACTCATGAGATTGGTCCATTGCCCAGAAGTGCACAAGGATATTTCTGGTGAACTCCCATTAGCCTTATGAGGAGTTTATACATATGAACTTTATCAAGAGATGAATATAGACCTCTATATATTTGAACATGGTAATAGGTCCTTTGCTGCGTAACCATGACCTGCTGCTCTTCGTTCACGTGGTTGTGAGCCAGTTGAATTTAGCTGGCTTCCTATTTCACTGCCATCCCACATGACTCATTAGGCATCAATTCCCTAACATCAAGTCTTACAACTGTGTTCAAAGCAGAAACATCTTTGAAATTTCTCCAAGCATGACTTCATTAACAGATGATATACTTAAGCATTAGAATGAACTGTATAGATTTGTATCTGTTACCATGAATTTGTATAAAGTAGCGGTAAGCTCCCCTTAATAAGAAATTCCTTTTAATACTGCTAATTAAACATTTTTAATTCTGTTATTAAAACGGCAGCCTATGTTTGACCCAGTTATGCCTAACTTATCATTCCTCAATATGAAGATAAGTTATTTTTTTTTCCTTTTTAAAGGGAAGTTTATAAATATGCTAGGCACATATTTCTAACTCTTAATTTAAAACTGATGGCTGTAATAAGAGCTACTAAAATGAAACATGCTTTGTTCAGAGCCATAATTCAGAAAGGGGGTTATTTTACAAAGGCTTGGAAACTATATATTTTGTATCTTCTTAGAGAAAATGAAGTGTTTGCAGAAGAATTCACAATATATGCTTCAGGCTGTTTCGACAAATGGAGTGTATTAAGGAGATCTAATAGATATATGGATATACATATAGAAATACCTCTCCAGACAGAAAGATACTCCCTATGAACATTTATCTAAATCACACTACCGGTCCAAACCCAGAAATGTAGATTAGGTCAGCTCCTTCACCAGGCTGCAATGTTAGTCAAAGCAAACAAAACAAAACAAACAAACAAAAAGAAACAAAAATATCCAGATCTTTTCAAAGAACTTTTCTTTTTCATACTTTGAGGTTTTCAAACAATAGCAGTTTTCATAACATCACTATAAACAAAGACTTATTTGATACTGCAAAATTACATTAGAAAGATAGTTCCTAATCTACAGTTTATAAAAAAAATTAACTTTAGAAACATTATGGTAGCCCTAAAATACGTTTTTAAATTGTTTTTAACATTTCTGTAGCTTGGGGCTTGATAAGACAGTATTTTAGCAAATCTGGAGTTGTAAAATTCTGAATTGAGGCTTTAGAAAATTTACTGAGCTTTCATAGATAGTTGCTCATTTGGGGGCTGAAATGCTTTATAACTAAAGTACTTTTCCCCAGAGGGAGTCATACTGTCATTTGTTTTTATTTTCAAAATGAAAACAAATGGCATTATAATTCCTAAGGGCAAAAATGGCTTCAGTCTATTTCTTTTCTGCTACAGTCTCATCTATTTCTTTTTAGTTAGATGGAATATAGATATAGTCGTCCCCCCCCCTCCATGACTTCCAGTGCTGCAAAATGTATTCAGTCGCTGTACAGTAATTAACAGCTCTTGACTGGAAAACTGCCAGCATGTACAACGTGACACTCTTCCTTTGAACACTAACAAAGTGCATAAGTAATTTATGTTGGATTAAATATCCCTAACAGGGACCCTTAAGTAACCCAATCACTTTAAACAGGCTCCGCACACAGGGTCCTGCGCAGTGAAAATGTCAGACAGTGATAACCCACTAATAGCACAATTCTAACTATATTCCAGCCATTAGCATTTTATGACATCAATCCTCATTAAACCTGGCAAGGAAAAAGATACTAATGTTTCCCAATTTTACAGCCAAGGTGGAAGAGAAATGGAGAAAATGTAGACAGGTGCTGTCTCCCAAAAAGGATTAACATTTTTTAAAATGTGGTAGCAATTTTCTGTTAGTACCTTTGTTTGCATTGAAAGAGAGACAACAAAGAGGTAATGGCTACAAGGACCTCGATGGAATCCAGCCAAGACTGAAAGAAAAGCCTGGAATTTCAGCCATTGTGCTCACTGCGAAAGCACAGTGCCAACTCATCTTCCAACCCATTATATGAAATTTAATTTAACCTGCTATGCAATTAATTCAGATGTTCAGCCTATTTTTCTCATGGCAGAATCCCTCACACAATGCCTTATTTAAATATTAATCAGTCCTCTTTCAATTAGGACTAATTTGCTTCACAGGGTTTCTCTCATCTTCTGATTGCAGGAAAATGGAGGTAACTTGCAACGTTTGAGGATAATTAACATGGTATTTTTATAATACTGATACATCAAATGGGACCTTAATGAACCCCGCTGATTCCATTTAGTAAAGCATGCCTCAAAGTTATAATCAAGAGGAAAGCCATTGCCATCTGTTTAAAATACTAAGGAGCACAATTTAAACACAAAATGCTTATTTCTCTAAACTGTCTATTGTAGAGGTCTGCAAAAGTCATTTTTCTATGCAAACTAATTGTACAGTATTTTAATTTGAACCTTTTATTGCACATATACAAAACAGTGACATCTTAAGATGTAGGGGCCCTGTTTAATTAAATGTTGACAACCACAGAAATAAGTAATGTTTGTTAATGTTACTTTTCTTAAGCACACTGCGCAGTTGCCATTAAAACAACAGTAATAAATTGTACATTTCTAACTAATCTAATATTTCCTAGCCTTTTGTTTAATATTTGAAGAACTTTCCTTAACAAAAGCCACAGAAGTTCCATGAAATGGAAAAACATAAGCATACGCTGTTCGTTTGCTGATTCTAACGTCACTAAGTAAACAGGTTAACATTTACACACAGCCAGTTGTTCACAATGGGTTCCATCTGTTTCCAGGCAGGTTGAAGGTCAATGTTTTAGGCTTTGAGCTGTTCTAGAGTTCCTTGGTAACATCTAGGTTACTGAGGCTATAGGCTCCCAAGGTCACTATCAAAGCACTCAACATGTTCCAATGGTAATAAAACATGATTGATAACAGATTGCTTATTTACAATGTTTACACGGTGGCCACAAGGTTTTCCTGTGTTACCTTTTGAAAAAAAAGTAGGCATTACCTGTATATGTTTTAAAAAAGAATCAGAATCTTCTCTCATCATTTTTTATAAAAGGGCTCCACATGGCTGGGTCATAATGTCAGAAACATTACACATCAGAATTTCATTGTGGAAACAAATCCAACCATTTGGTAGGTGACATCATGTTCATATTAAATGCCAATCAATAAAAGTTATCTATCACATATCCAAGATGTAGTTGCCATATGCAAAGAAGAAATTATGAGGGGTATAAACAAGTATAGGCAATTAATTCTAGGTCCTCAAGGGTGGAAAACACATTCCAGACAGGTATCAAATGACCAAGAGGGGCTGTGGGTGTGTAACAGAACAAGGAAGAGGCTGGAAAAAGGGGATGAGGTTGGGGAATTATGGAAAACAAAAACCCATCACTAAAGTTCTGTATGTCATTAATCTCAACTAATAGGACACTGAAATTGTTTATGTGTTTGTTACTTCACTGAGTTTGAAAACACCCAAGACAAGATCTGTAAGTTTCTCATCCCAGCACCCACTACAGTGTCTGTGCTTCGTACAGACTGGACGTAAGTCTGACATTTATTTATTTTATTTTTCTTTCTTTCTTCTTCTTCTTCTTTTTTTAGGAGACAGGCCTCACTCTGTTGTCCAAGCTGGAGTGCCATGGCATCATCACAGCCCACTGCACACTCAAACTCCTATGCTTAATCAATCCTCCTGTCTCAGCCCCTCAAGAAGCTGAGGACTACAGGTATGTGCCACCATGCCTGGCTAATTTTTAAAATTTCTTGTACAGATGGAGTCTTGCTTTACTCCGACTGGTATGGAACTCGTGGCCTGGGGCGATCCTCCTGCCTCCTCCTACCTTGGCCTCCCAAAGTGCTGGGACCACAGGCAAGAGCTAGTATGCCTAGCCCATTTATTGATTTTAATAAGATTCGTGTTCTCAATCAGCAAATTCCTGAGCATATATCATGTTCCAGCTACTGTCCTAATCACAGGTACAAGTTAGTGCAGATAAAAAGATGAGGCATGTCCCTGTCCGCAAGAAGTTTAAATTCTACTGGGGAAATGCAGACAATTCAAAAGGTAAACCAACAAAGGGGATTGATTCCAATTGCACAAATCTATGAAGAATGCAAAGTAAAGTGTAAAGACCAAGACTGAATGCTGCAGATGCTTTGGATTGGCAAAGAGGGCCTATACCAGGAGGTGACATGAGGCTGGAAGTTAAATGACAACAAGCCAGCTTCAGGGAGGACTCTGCCCCACTGAGTGAAGGGGCCAGGCTTCAGCTCTCAGGCAGAAACAAGCTTGGTTAGCATGAGGAACATTTAAAATAAATCGATACATAAACCAGAGAAAAATACAAGAAGAGGCTGGGGAGATGAACTTGCGTGGGCTGACGATGCAGGCTGGAAATTGGATTTTTCCCCCTAAGCACAGGGAAAGGAACTGGAGGACTGTGTGTCAATCAGGAACATCATGTGATATATGTTTTCTCTCTCCATCTTCTCGGTAGAAAAGAGATAGATGGTCGAGGAGTCAGAGGAAAATCAAGGAGTCTGGTAAAGAAGCTTCTGCAGCAATCTGGGTGAGCTCACTCAGGGTTTGGCTAGAATGGGAGCATCAGAGATGAGAGAAAGAGATCAAAGCCAGGAGTGAAGTGGAACAAGGGTGGAACTCTAGATGACTTTGAGGCGGTCCCGTAAGTAACTAGGTGTCTCATCCTGAGAGGAGCACACGGGGAAGAGACGATAGAAGACAAAAATCTGAAGGGAGTTCAGGTAGGGAGTTGTGACATGGTAAAATCAGATCATGACAATAACACCCGATATTACTTAGGATTTTAATATTTACTGTTATATTTATCATGTATGAAATAACTGATTCCATGCTTACTATTATTAGTGATCCACAAATGAATATTCTTCTGGGTTTTTGTGATGGCTGCTTCTCTGCAGGGTCACTACAAGGAATCGTGGCTGACCCCATCACCTCCGTGTTCCCTCCGGTGTCTGTAGTGTAGCTCATGCCTGTGCTTTTGTTAATACTAACAAAGCAAATCGTATGGCTGCTTTGTGACCGTCAGGCACTGTGTTAGGTACTAAAATGACATTATTTCATTTAAGGCTCATAAAAGCCCTATGAGGTTAATATTTGCCCATGAAGCCAAGACTAAAAGATGTTGATAAAATCAACCCAAGCCCCCAGCAACCTATGAATGGATTAATCAACTGTGGTATATGTATGCCATGGAATACTATTCAGCCATAAAAAAGATGGAACCTTTACATCTTTTGTATTAACCTGGATAGAGCTGGAGAACATTCGCTTTAGTGAAGTATCACAAGAATATATTCAATACTAATACGAATCTAGTAGGTGAACTAATACATGCCTAGCCAAGAGAAAAACTCCATTTAATTCAAGTTGGGGGAGGGGGATATAGGAGGGGCACTGCTGTGCTCCCACCTGATGGGCCCAACGTAAGGGCACATGGCACACTTCCTCCATGTGGGACACCACTACAACAGGGACTTTACCTAACAAAAGCAACATTGTAACCTAATTGTTTGTACCTTCCTATGAATCTGAAATAAAAAATAAGTTGAGATGCAGTTTGTATGTCCCTCGTGGGAAGCTTGGGTAGCAGGAGGAACACTGGACCCTTCCGATGGCCAAGGCTTCGCTAAGCTCTGCCCTTCCTGTCTAAGTTCTCTGGGCGTGTCTTTCCCAAAAGAATCAGGGAAGACTTAAGACACGGCCCCAAATTCTCTGAAAGCAGAGGTCATAGTCTGACTCACCTTTCTATTGCCAGGTTTGTGTTCCTAGCACACGGTAGGCACGCAATAAAAAACACTTGCTAACAATGAACTATCTAGAGTGGTTACAATGGGTTGGCAGAAGGAAGAATGGGGGTCATTGACTTTAAAGAACACAGTTTCAGTTTGGCAGGATGAAAACTGTCAGGAGAGGGATGGTGGCAGATGGTTGCACAGCAATGTAAAAACACTCCATGCCCCTGAGTATGTGCACTTAATGGCTCGTATGGTAAATTTTCTATTACGTGAATTTACCACAGTAATAATAAAAAGATCAATGCCCAGTCAGCACTATTGCAAGAAAGGACAGATCAGGTGAAACTGATTCCAGACATGACTGTCAGTGTCCGCTAAGTTGTGAGTTAGGAGAATCCATCATAGCCAAAAGCGGTCTTATCCAGGTTATGTATACTATGAAATGCTATTCAGCCACTAACAAAGATGGAGACTTTATATGTTTTGTATTAACCTGAATGGAGGCAGAACGCATTCTTCCTAGTAAAGCATCACAAGAATGGAGAAGTAAGAATCCAATGTGCTCAATTCTAATATGAAGGCAGTAGATGAGCTAATACAAGGGGTGGAGCAGGGGGATGAGGGAGTGGGGAGAGGGGAGAGGGGAGGAGGATGGGGGTCACGTGTACGTGCATCACTTGGGGATGACACAATTATAAGAGGAACGTTATCTAACAAATGCAATCAGTGTAACCTAACTCTGTGCACCCTCAATGAATCCCAAACAATAAAAAAAAAATTGGTCTTATCAGATTGAGACAAGTCATAATTACATATCTAGTCTCTCTACCACATCCACAGAAGAAAACTACGTACACTGGAATGTGTGAAAAGACCGTGTTCAACGCACATTGTCTAAGCTCTCCAGTGATCTGTTCTAGGGATGTATTTCCTGGTAGCAAGAAGAGCAGGTGTGGCCGCCACTGTGACCTCAGCAGATTACACTGCTTCCATGCAGGTCTCCAGAATAAGTTTTAGTTGCTCCCATGCTTTCAGACTGAAAGTCCTGGGAATCCGCAGGGAAGCATACTGAAAGAAAATGTACCCAAATAAAAATCGGTAAGTAGCCATGATTTTGATTTGCAAGTGTTCCATCTGTAAAGGGACCTCCAGGTGTCTGCCACCATGGCAGTTCTGGTGTGAGTGACAGAGGCCGAATTCTTGAAAACCCTCCCTGCAATGCCCAGGAGCTCTTACTGGCCTCCCATCCAATTACTTACCCTCCCAGCTTGAGAGATTGTATCTGTCTCACAGTTTAAAGACAGAAGGGCTGCCAACAGGCCAAAACGGTCATTAATAAGTTAACTGTTACAGATAAGATTGAAATCTAGGCCGGGCCTGTTTTAAAGTAATCTCTACTATAATTACTACACAAAGTGCAGCCCCACGCAGACGCTGACGCAGGAGTGCGGAGGAGAGCAGGCGTCCACTCCCACCTCACAGAGTCCAGGTCTCCACCCTGTCCTACCCCTCAACCTCCAGAAAGACCAGGGCTGAAAACAGATTTCCAGTGAAAGTGGCACTTTTACAAGCTTCCTCTCCTTAAAAACAAAACAGAATGGCTTGGTTCTTCTGGTTTGGCTCTGTCATCTAAGAGGACAGGCCCACTGATGGGCAGGAAAGGCTGACGCGCCCCTGCACCCTTCACCTAACTGAATCCGAAAATCAGTTTCTACACAGTGTCCCACCTACACCCCAGCAGTTCATCACCACCCCATGTTGCACTGGGATTTCTAGAAATTTAGAGAAAGAGACGGCAGTAGTAAAATCGTGCAGCTCTCCTAATGGGCCAGATACTATTCAAAGGGCTTCCAATCATGAGCTCATTTTATCCCCCAGAGCAACTCTGAGGTAGGAACAAGTCTAACCCCCATTTTATGCACAAGCAAATTTAGAGGTGTACAGGTTAAAAGCAGAAGTGAAGAGGGAAAGGAGGAAGGCCTGGGGGGTCTTGAGGGAAGTCTTGCTCTGATCCTCGGATGTGCGGGGCAGTCGGACACAATTCAGTATTTGTCCAACTAGATTTTAGTTGAGAAAATACCAAATGAGTGTGCTCCACCTGCCCAATAGTATTATATAATGTACAGTAAAGCCCATATTCCTCCCAGCATGCCCCCTCCCAAGGCACCCACTGTGCGCGTTTTCTCATGCAGCTGCATTTCTAAACATTCACTAAACTTACAGCTCTATGGAGTGAGTGAATGTTCTGGAATGTCCCCCACCTGTTGTTCTCTCGGCCCATTTCCTATTTTTCTGTCCTCTGCAGAAACTAACAGGTTAATACCGTCTATAAAAACATAAGCCCGCCTACTTAATCTAATAAAATAATAGATTTCTACTGCTAGGCAACATACATGTGTGTGGATAAAATTAGAACGAATAACTTAGTTTGTGTATGGTGACGACAGTAAAACACTAATGCCCAAATCACGCCTAACTTCCATTCCTATTTTTTATATTTGCTTAAGCAAACAAAAGCCACACATTTTACTGCTGACGTACAACCTCCTCTCTGAGCCCATAAATAGCCACTCGCTTTCCTAGCCAGATCCTCAGGAGGCAAAGCGTACACGGTCCTGACAAGTGAAATCTGATTTTTGTTTTGCAGTCAGAGACGACAGCAACCTGTGAGTGACACGTAATCGCGATAGCAATAATGATGACGCAACAAGGGTGACGCAAACAGGGTGCTGATGACAGTGCACACTGTCACCGCAGCCATCCTGTGAGCACTGTTCTGATTGCTTCACGTACAAGAACCCACCCGGGCATGGTAAAAACACTATGATATAGGTAGTTACTATTATACCCACTTTACAGAGAAGGAAACGGCCCAGAGAGATAAAATCTCAAGTCACCCAGCTCCCCTCCAGTCCAGACCATCATGGGAGGTTGTGACCCCAGCTGTCATATTCAGAGTGTTCTAGAAGCTCAGGTAGAGAAAGGCAGGTCAGACTTTTAGCCGTGGGAGGAGCATAGAAAAGCTTCCAGAAGGAGGTGCTCTTCTAGTTGAATTTTTAAGTATGAATAAGAGCAATTAGGTAAAAGGGATGTGTGAGAGTCTCTTGCTGATGGAAAGGGAATTCAGAATGAAAAGGCCTGAGAACAGCTGATCCCTCCTGGGAAGGACAAGGACGTTTCAGGAGCAGAGGAGAAGTCCAGACAGCCAGGCTGCTCCTCTGTATACAGGCTTTTGTCCTGCTCAGTACAGGGAGATTTTGTTGTCTGTCTATTGTGTCTCATCCTGCATTTTGCATAAAACTGTTATTTGAATTTTTAACAAGTCCAGGACCTTGTTAGTCCCACCGGAGAGTACAACTTTTAGAAATCCTAAACATAAGTAGGTCTAGATCAGCAGTTCTCAACCTGTGGGTCGCGACCCCTTTGGGGGGGGTGTCGAACGACCCTTTCACAGGCATCACCTACAACTATCACATACACCCCGTCCAAATACAGGTGTATGAAAATAATTTATGGTTGGGGGGGTCACCACAACATGAGGAATTGTATTAAAGGGTCGCAGCATTAGGCAGGTTGAGAACCACTGGTCTAGATCCTCTATCCAACGGTGGACCTCCTTAGCAAATTATGGATGAAAATATTATCAATAAATTCGTAAAACTCAGTTACATTCCAGTGAACTTGGAAATGCACCCTTCTCTTTCTACAATAGGTATCAGCATTTATGGTATGATCTTAACAATGACATAATTCATTCTTCCTAAGTTTCGTGTGTGTGTGTGTGTGTGTGTGTGTGTGTGTGTGTGTCTGAAGATTCTTGATATGTTATTTGTCTTGATAAGGTTTATGTTAAACCAATTGCTTTATTGTGGCCTGGATCATCTTTCTGTCCTTTACAAAAACCCTACATATTAGGACATATCCTACATGTTCTTGATGAGGCTTCACATGCTGTGCTGTTCCTTCTCATGAAGAGGCCTTGCCAACAATGGCCCTTCTAAAATAATACCTGGCAGTTCCTTAAGAACCTAAAACGCCTATCAGGAGGGGTCCACAGACAGTCAGGTTGCATCGGCTTTTTGAGATACTGTGCTGCCATTTCCTCACCTGTCAGGATCGTCTCACAGTGCACAGTGTGGGCTGGGGATCACAGACACCCCCACAGCACTGAAAAGTTAAGACCCAACTACCAGAAGCTCCACACGTTCCTTTCCTCCTTGGGCCTTCTCTGTTTAATGACACCATTATGTGGCTTTTCAAACCTACCGAACGTTTGCAACTTCCTTTTTCTATTTTACATGAATAGATATCATTTTTAAAGCTATTTTTAAATTTTGTCCCCCCAAAACTGCCCCTTTCTCTGCTTCATCTTTTCTGACAGTCCTGTGAAGGTTCCAAGCAGAGTCCATTGCTGGCCTACTTCCACTTTCTTCCAGGGAATTATTATAACTGCGTCATGGTACTTACAATCCTGTGCTTAAAACAAACAAACAAACAAAAAACACAAAATAGGGCCATTTTTTCCCATCTTTGACTCTACACATTTCTTCATGCTTCTTGCAAAGAATTTTCTGTTGAATTTATTTCTTCTTTGACTATTACCCTCACTTACCATTTTTGTCTAAAGATCCTGAATCAACGAATCTGTGTGCCCATCTATTTTGTCTCAACGTTGAAAAGTATCATGAAGTAGTAACATTACACAGGACAGTCATAAAATCTGAGGGCCCCAGGACAGTCTTGGAGAGCATCGAGTGTCTCCATAACTTTTGAAAAGTCAGACTTCTCTGTGGAAGAATTTCTTGACAGTGAAACTAATTACATCCTGAATTAGGGATCCTGTAGGAATTGTATGTGTGTCTGTGTTAAGCATATACCACAGTTATAATGGTAACTTAGCCAATTTATTTTAACTGAAGCCTTTAAAATATTAAATTTCAATCTGTCGTAACAGTTAACGTATTTTTTTCTAAAGATAGAGACTTAGTAAGAGAACTAGTTAAGTTCCTTTCACAGTCTATGACTGTCTGAACACAAGGTGGAGGTTGGAGTTGAACTTTCCTATGAGTCTAATAAATATCTCTGCGGGACCAGCAAGACGGATGAGGACTAAATGGCAACAAAAAATTTAGCTTTTGTTTTGCTTTTACAATCAAAAGTTTGTTCTTTGTTTGTGCTGTCTCTTCCCTGACGTAGAGTTGAGTCCTCAACATTCTCACACACTGTCAGAGAATTGCAGCTAACAGTATCACTTTTTAACAAGAGTAGCCATTGCAGAGACATTATATTATTTATTTTTCCTCATTGAGATAAGGCATAAATCACAAGTTTCCTTAAAAGTTAAAGTTATGATTGGCATCCATGATAACATGTTAGAATTTTAACACTGGTAGAAATCTTTCACTCGAGGCTCGGCATCTGTAGCTTAGTGGTTAGGGCGCCAGCCACATACACTGGGGCTGGCGGGTTCAAACCCAGTCCAGTGGGTTCGAACCCGGCCCAGTTGGTTCAAACCTAGCCCAGGCCTGCTAAACAACAATGACAACTACAACAAAAAAAATAGCCAGACGTTGTGACAGGTGCCTGTAGTCCCAGCTACTTGGAAGGCTGAGGCAAGAGAATTGCTTGAGCCCAAGAGTTTGAGGTTGCTGTGAGCTGTGATGTCACAGCACTCTACTGAGGGCAACATAGTGAGACTCTGTCTAGAAAAGAAAAGGAATCTTTCACTTGAGCAGATTGAGGGTATGCCTGTTATAACTTGAAGATACTCCACCACCCCCACCAAGGGGAAGGTATTTGGTGTCCCCAGCCTCACTACTTAGCAGGACCCTGGATACTGACACGCAGCTCTGGGACTCGAGCTTGGTCCCCACACCACATCCCTGTCCCCTCATAGGCATTTTTGGCTTGTTCTTTTTTTAAAAATTTATTTTCCTTGGGTTGGTTCCATTTTGAAACCCATAGCAAGCTGACTGGGAAAACGGCAGCAGGAAGGGAAAGCGCCTGGTCCCCCTGCCGCCTGCCCGGCTCTCCCCACCGGGGACAGGCCAGTGATGCTCCGCCCAGCTTCGGCCTTAGGCAAAGGCACCCGGAAGCCCTAGGAGTTTGTTTTCTTCATCTATTAAACTACAGTTGGGTTAAATGACCTCTGACAACCCAACCCTTCTCTGCTTTAAAATTAAAACAATATTTCCAAAATTCACTGAAGTCACTTAAGAACCGCACTGCGGTAATCCTACATTAGGTCAATTGGCGTCCATCATTCACGAGCCGACTTATCTGAAGAAGGGTGAGCAAGCGTGATTGAGCAAAGAATGAGCAAACTCAACCGACCTTAATCAAATGGATTTGATATGAATTTCAAGCATATTATTCACATACCTATTACGACTGGGACCATAATTATTATTATTATTTTATTCTTACTTTTTTTTAGAGACAGAGTCTCACCTTGTCACCCTCGGTAGAGTGCTGTGGTGTCACAGCTCACAGCAACCTCCAACTGCTGGGCTTAGGCGATTCTCTTGCCTCAGCCTCTCTAGTAGCTGAGACTACCTGGGACCACCACAACACCTGGCTATTTTTGTTGTTGTTGTTCCAGGTTGGCCGAGGCCGGGTTTGAACCCCCCACCCTCGGTATATGGGGCTGCCGCCCTACTCACAGAGCCACAGGTGCCGCTCATGAGACCATAATTATTGAATATTTTCCAAACTGTCTTCTAATGAATCTAAAAACCTGCTTAGACTATCAAAAGAACTGCTGCCTTCCTCCCTCCTTCATTCCTTCCCTCCCTCCCTCCTTCATTCCTTCCCTCCCTCCCTCCTTCCTTCCATCCCTACCCTCCCTCCCTTCCTTCCTTCCCCTTCCTCCCTCCTTCCTTCCATCCCTACCCTCCCTCCCTCCTTCCTTCCTTCCCCTTCCTCCCTCCTTCCTTCCATCCCTACCCTCCCTCCCTCCTTCCTTCCTTCCCCTTCCTCCCTCCTTCCTTCCTTCCCTACCCTCCCTCCCTCCTTCCTTC
>CAUYPK010050282.1:0-18202 GCA_963574355.1 Loris lydekkerianus | reverse complement strand
TAGAACATATTCTTCTTAGCAAAGTATCTCAAGAATGGAAGAAAAAGTATCCAATGTACTCAGCCCTACTCTGAAACCAATTTATAGCTTTCATTTGAAAGCTATAACCCAATTATAGTCCAAGAATATGGGGAAAGGGGAGAGGGAAGGCAGGGGAGATGATGTGTGGAGAGAGAGTAATTGGTGGGACCACACCTATGGTGCATCTTACAAGGGTACATGTGAAATTTGCTAAATGTAGAATATAAATGTCGTAACACAAGAACTAAGAAAATGCCGTGTAGTCTATGTTAACTAGTTTGATGAAAATATTTCAAATTGTATATAAAACCAGAACATTGTACCCCATGATTACATTAATGTACACATCTAAGGTTTAATAAAAAAAAAAAAAAATAGCATCAATTATACAAAATCTCCAAAAATCTCCCGATAAAGCCCTGGACCAGATGATTTCACACCAGAATTCTATCAAAGCTTCAAAGGAACTAGTTCCTATAAAGCAGAAACTCTTCCAAAATATAGAGAAAGAAGGAATTCTCCCCAGTATATTCTAGGAAGCAAATATCACCCTGATCCCCAAACTAGGAAAGGACCTGACAAAAAAAGAAAACTATAGACCAATATCATTAATGAATATCAATGCAAAAATATTCAACAAGATATTAACAAACAGAATACAACAACCCATTAAAAAGGTTATACACCATGATTAAGTGGGTTTTATCCCTGAGACATATGCAAATCTATATGCAACATATGCATATCTATAAATATAATACACCATATAAATACACCATATAATACACCATAAATCTATAAATATAATACACCATATAATACACCATAAATCTATAAATATAATACACCATATAAATAGAATCAAAAGTGAAGACCGTATGATTCTTTCAATTGATACAGAAAAGGCTTTTGACAAGATCCAGCATCCTTTCACGATAACAACACTCAAGAAAATAGGCTTAGAAGGAACATTCCTTACGCTGATAGACGCTATCTACAGCAAACCCACAGCCAATATCATATTGAATGGAGTAGAACTGAAAGTATTGCCACTTAAATCTGGAACTAGACAAGGATGCCCACTATCTCCACAGCTATTTAACATAGTGTTGGAAGTCCTAGCCATCTCAATCAGGCAAGAGAAGGAGATCTAAGGAATCCAAATGGGGACAGAGACGGTCAAACTCTCCCTCTTCACAGATGACATGACCTTATACCTGGAAAACTCCAGGGACTCTACTACAAAGCTCTTAGAAGTGATCAAGGGGGTGGCTCCTGTGGCTCAAAGGAGTAGGGCCCTGGTCCCATACACTGGAGGTGGTGGGTTCAAACCCAGACCCAGCCAAAAACAAAAAAAAACAAAAAAAACTGCAACAGGGTGGTACCTGTGGTTCAGTGAGTACAGCACCGGCCCCATATACTGAGGGTGGTGGGTTCAAGCCTGGCCCTGGCCAAACTGCAACAAAAAAATAGCCAAGTCTTATGGTGGGCCCCTGTAGTCCCAGCTACTTGGGAGGCTAAGGCAGAAGAATCTCCTAGGCCCAAAAGCTGGAGGTTGCTGTGAGCTGTGTGACGCCATGGCACTCTACCAAGGATGACAAAGTGAAACTCTGTCTCTAAGAAAAAAAAAAAAAAAAAAAAACTGCAACAAAAAAAAAAAGAAGAAGAAGAAGAAGAAGAAGTGATCAGGAATATAGCAGCATCTCAGGTTACAAAATCCAATACCACAAGTCAGTAGTCTTCATATACACCAACAACTGTCAAGCCGAGAACAAAATCAAAGACTCTATTCCTTTTATAGTAGTACCAACAAAGATAAAATACCTGGGAATATATCTAACAAAAGACATGAAAGATCTCTATAAAGAGAATTATGAAACTCTGAGAAAGTATGAAAGCAGATGATGTCAACAAATGGAAGAACATACCTACTCATGGTTGGGAAAAATCAACATCATTAAAATGTCTATAGTATTCAAAGCAATCTATAGATTTAATGCAATCTCCACCAAAGCACCAATGTCATACTTTAAAGATCTTAAAAAAAATAGTATTTTGATTCATATGGAATTAGAAAAGAAACTCTGAATAGAAAATACAGTTCTTAGATATAAAAACAATTCTGGAGGCATCACGTAGCCAGACTTCAGGTTATATTACAAAGCTATAGTGATCAAAATAGCATGGCACCGGAACAAAAATAGAGACACATATCTATGAAATAGGATAGAGAATCTAGAGATGAACCCAGCCACATGTCATCATTTAACCTTTAATAAGCCTAACAAAAACATGCAGTGGGGAAAAAAATGTTTGTTTAACAAATAGTGCTGGGAAAACTGGTTATCCACGTGCAGAAGACTGAAACTGGACCTGCACTGCTCACTATTGACAACAATTATTTCTCGCAGGATAAAAGATTTAAATTTAAGACACAAAACAATACAAATTCTAGAAGACAGTGTGGGGGAAAACATGTGAAGATATTGGCCTGGGAAAAAACTTAATGAGGAAGATCCCCCTAGCAATTGCAGCAACACCAAAAATAAATAACTGGGACTTGTTCAAGCTAAAGAGATTTTGCACAGCTAAGAGTACCACTAACAGAGCAAACTAGCAGTCTTCAGAATGGGAGTTTTTGCATGTTATGAATCTGACAATGGCCCGATAACTAGAATCTACAGAAAACTCAAATTAAACTATAAAAAAATTGCGAAGAGGCTCCGTGACTGTAGCACAGTGGTTGCAGCACCAGCCACATACACCAAAGGTGGCAGGTTCAAACCTGGCCCAGGCCAGCTAACCAACAAAAACAACTACAACAAAAAAATAGCCAGGCATTATGGTGGGTGCCTGTAGTCCCAACTACTTGGGAAAATGAGGCAAGAGAATTGCATGAGCCCAAGAGTTTGAGTTTGCTGTGAGCTGTGATGCCAAGGCACTCTACTGAGGGCAATGTAGTGAAACTCTGTCTCAAAAAAAAAAAAAAAAAGAAAGAAAAGAAAGAAAGAAAAAGAAAAAAGTGCAAATAACCCTCTCTACAAGTGGGCAAGTGATTTGAACAGAAACTTCTCTGAGGATGACAGACAAATGTCCAACAAACACACGAAAAAATGTTCATTGTCTTTAATCATCAGAGAAATGCAAATCAAAACCACTCTAAGATATCAAACCCAGCAAGATTAGCCCACATCACAAAGTCCCAAAACACCAGATGCTGGCATGGATGTGGACAGAAGGGAACACTTCTACACTGCTAGTAGGACTGCAAATTAATACAGTCCTTTTGGAGAGAAGTATGGAGAATCCTCAAAGATCTAATTGTAGGTCTTCCATTTGACCCTGCAATCCCATTACCAGGTATCTACCCAGAAGAACATAAATCATTTTGCCACAAAGACATTTCCCCTAGAATGCAGCTCAATTCATAATAGCCAAGTTGTGGAAGCAACCTAAGTGCCCATTAACCCATGAATGGATCAACAAACTATAGTATATGTATACCATTGAATATTATGCAGCTATTAAAAAAGATAGAGATTTTACATCTTTTACTTCCTGAACTAGATGGAGTTGAAATACATTCTTCTTAGTAAAGTATCACAAGAATATGAAGATAAATATCTAATGTACTCCATACCAATATGAAAGCAATATATAAACAATTACATGTTTCTAAGAATAATTAGACACTATTTTGGGGGTAGAAGGAAGTGGCAGGGAAGGGGGAGGACATATGGCAGAAGGAGGGAGGGAAGGAGGCAGGATCTCACCTAATGTGCACATTTTGAGGGTGTATAACACACCCGCTGCGTGAGGGGCTCTTCCACAAATGGAACTTTACCCTGGAAGTGAGAACAATGTAACCTAAATATCGTACCCATATATTAATTTGAATAAAGTTTTTTTTGTTTTTGTTTGTTTTTTGCATAGTTTTTGGCCGGGGCTGGGTTTAAACCCGCCACCTCCAGCATATGGGATCAGCGCCACAGGTGCCGCCCTGAATAAAGTTGTTGTTTTTTTTTAAAGAAAATGGCAGTACAAGTGCCATCTGCCATGATGATGTTGTCAAAAACTGATGTAAGTCGGGTATCATGGCTAATGTCTATAGCCCCAGAACTTCTGAAGGCCAAGGTGGGAGGATCACTTGAGCCCAGGAATTCAAGGTAACAGTGAGATAATAAATCCATTTCAGTCTGAGTGAGAACCTATCTGTAAATAAATAAACTGAGGTAGACAAAGTTAGCTCCCACTGTCCCGAGCTTCTCCCCAGCATCCAGTCTGCATCACCCACTCTAGGGTTCACTATGATGGCCTCCCCAGATGTCTTGGAGAAATGGGTTCTGCCACTTTGGGCCTACCCTGGCAAAGCAGCTGAGAAAACAGTTCAGTGGAAAGCAACAGCTTGATGTATGACTTGCTGATGCAAGATCAGGAATATCAGGCAGAGAGGGATGCTGTGCAAACACATCCTTCCAGGCATTCTTCCCAACTAATAGCCAAGCAGAAAGTGTCAAGTCAACTCTCCCAGGGGGCAAAGCTGAGCATGCCAAGACAAGCCACACTGAAATGGAAGGCTGGAGCAATCCATGTCAACATTTCCCTAGGCCTACCCAACCTATGTCAAAGTTGAGCCTCAACAACGTCTGTGAAATCTCTGTCAGTGGCCCAGTGACACTAATAGGACAAATAACATGGATGAATCCAGTGTGGAAAGAACTTCTCACCCATTAGTATTCTTCTAATCATTAGTGAGCTCCCATATTAAAGAACCCTTTTGTGTGCAAAACACATGGGCAAAACTTCTGCTGCCAAAAGCAGCTTGAAGGTCTACTCTATGATGCGCAGGAAAACCAATAAGCAGCACCACAGAAGGAAGGTGGCCATCAAGAACACCATGGCTCTGTTAGGTAAGAATGGAAATAGAGTCTCAAAAATGTTGCCCAAGGAAATCGTGGCTTCTTTGGTAAACGGGGGTGGACACTGTTGTGTGCACCTAGTACACCAGTATGCTCACTGGCTGACTGGCCACAAAGACCAACACAATCTTTGTGATCCAAAGTGTAGAGGAATGGACACCATGCTTGCAAAGGACAGTTACTGGTTCTTACCACATTAAAAGCAAACACTGAGAACAGGACAGTTTCCTGGCAATCCTAGAGATGTTTTGTTACTTTGCCCCCAAGTAACTCAGTGTTCCAGAATGAGATAAGATCAGCCATTCACCAGCATGCATGTGTTAAACACAGATGCTTAGTACTTCTTCAGGGGGGTTGTGGGGAAAGAACACATGAGGGAAGAGCGTGTGGCAATCCTTACACATGCAGCCCTCATATGTAATTACCTTAACTCTCCACACTTGTGTATAACCTTAATAAATAGCCATTGCAGAGGGGGCTCTGGGCTACCCTGCACTTAAGGTTACCCCACCTCCTGCAAGCTTGTACTTCTAATCTGCCTCACACCTGGTTCCTTCCTGTGGCAACTGAGACCAGGGCCTTTGGGGTCGTGACACCAAAGCACAGGTATTCCTACCCTGCTGATTTCCCTGGGGGCTAACCTGTTGTGAATAATGTTATTATGTCCAAGATGGATGGCTCCAAATCAGATGTCAGTAGCGATGTGGAAAAACCAAGTGCTGCTGACAGTTATTCCCAAGTATCAGTCACCTCACTTCCTGAAAGAAACAAGCTCTAGGCTAAACTAAAGGGAAACTAATGGGAGAAGGAATGCAGAGTGAAATTGCTACAATCTGTGCTTTTTTTTTGGTTGTTTTCTAAAAGACCAATTTTATCCTATTTTCTTTTTTCTTACTGATATACAAATGATGTTTACAGTTGTGACAGATTGTAGCTATGCTACTAGACAACAAATAAATAAATAAAAAGAAAAAAATTCATACCAAAATAAACATAAACTAGAATTTTTTTTAACTTTTGGAAGTAAGCAGGTCTTGAAAGTAGCTTGTACACAAACTGTGTACACAGAAATTCTGTGTAACCTAAAGTGACTGTTTCCAAACACTTGTCTATTTCTAGGTGGAACAACTGGAACTTATTAAACTACATGGCAAAGACAACTGCTTAGCTTAATGGCAAGGGCAGGGGAGGGCAGCTATGAAATACTCCCATAGTAACTGTATGAGCATAGACAAGGTCTATTAATCTATTTAGGGTCCATTTGATATGTCCCAACCCTGTATTCATCTTTTGTTTCATTTTGTTTGTTTAATGAACACAGAAAAGGCAGACACCTGAATGAGGAAGCGTGGGAGACTTAATTTAGTTTACCAGTGCCTACTCTATTGAAGAACTGGGAGAGAATGAAAGGAAACTTGGAAAGGCGTGTTTCCTATCACAGGATGACATTTTCATTTTTTTCTAATTTCCTTGGGGCCGAGTTATGAAGATTTTTTCCTGAGTATTTCGTGAAGGCTATAAAGTTGAAACAGGCAAATCCCAGGTATAGAAATTTTAATTTATCCATCCCATCTTTTTAAAATTTTGTATCCATAGTCTCTGTTTTCCTATTTGAGGACTACTTAAGTATTCCCAGACCCTGTCTTAAACCTAAGAATGTAACAGCTGAACTTTCAAGATATTTTTGTGATCCCTACCTTTTTTTTTATTCCCCTTTCAACATGTAACAATATTGAGCAAACAAGGAAACACTGTTGTAACAGTTGAATGAGGAAGGAGAAAAACCCAACTTCGGAGTGGAGATGTCTTTTCCTTCTATGTAGAAGGCCCTTATTGAAATGTAGATCAAAGATTGTTAGCCAGAGTTATTTCTCTTAGTTATTGCATCTGACTTCAGGATCAAAAAAAAATTTTTTTTTTCCAATTAGCACCCCTCCTTCTGATATTGTAAGTGAACACAATAATGGTACCTGTTTACACCGGTAAGTGGATATTGTTACAGGGAGCACAGTGATGGCTTTCTCATGGTTAAGCAATAATGCCTTGTAAATGTATAATCTATAGAGAAACTCCTGTAATGTACTGCTGATGCTGTCTATCTGTTGGAAAAACAATTTTATATGTTTTTTCCCACAGAAAGCGAAGCCATCTGAAGACAGAATGATACCCATCTTCATTTGGAGAGGGAAGAGGCAAAAAGTATTAATGGGGAAATGGTTTTAACCAATGGTACATATTACAGCCTCTTTAGAAGTTGTTAAAAATGCAAATGCCTAGAACAACCTTATGAAATCAGTGATTCAGTGGGTGAACCCCAAACTCCACATTTTAAAATTCTGGAGATGAATCTGATGACACCTGTGACTGAAAATAAATATAGAGGTGAAAACTATCTCTGATCTAGCCCCTGAATATATATATCAGATTCTAAGAAAACTACATGCAATAAGAAAGCTGTTTCCCTCACACTTGAGGACCTAAGATAATATGTTTTATGACTTTTCTAACAGAAATTAACATGAAAGGAGAGAGAGGCCTTCACTCTGTTCCCCCACTCCACCCTAAATCCTTGCACCCTGGGGGGTTAGGCCTATGGAAAAAATTAAATCCTGGAGCACCTCCCGCTGGGAGTAAGACAAATTGTCAATAGGCCAGCAGGTTTGGGGCGGCATGCCCAGCAGGCCCCATACCAGGCCAAGAACAGAAGAAAGCGCCCAGTGGAGTGGCAAAGGGCAGTGAAATATTGCTGAGCACTTGGCAAGCACTCACTAGAGAACCACAGGAACCCTTAGGAGAACCTAGGGGTCAAGCACCTTTCCTGAGCAGACAAGAGCAAGAGCCAGACTGACCAATGATATATGTGTTCAACAAAAGAATCTATGAATTGTTTCTAAGAAGAAAATCTACACCATTATTCCTATCCCTATACAGGGAAATGATGTATTTTTAAGGTAGTGTATTAGAGTTGCATGATTTTTGCATTTAAATTATGTAAAAATGCCTCCTCTCTTTTTTGCTCAAGACACTGTTTATCTGAATAATAGGTGAGACTTAAATCAAGATTTTCTTTCTCAGATACAAATAAATTAAATAACATGCCAAATAAAAATTTCTTAGTTAAAGGCAAAATGAGACTTTGGACTAAATAATTGAAGGAGAAAATTCTTCATCTTCCACAGTAGCAGAACCTTCCTAGTTAACCACTTTCCTACATTGATCACCTCCTTATGTTGATCTTTTTCATAAATCAGACATGTACCACATGTATGGATCAGTACAGCAGGCCAAGTTCCTTATGTTGATCAGTGTTTTACAGTACCTTGGGTGGTCAACTTACAGAGGTTCTCCTGTATTAAGTTCTCTGTTTCCATTTAAGCTGTGCAATCTAATCTCTTTAGTATTCAAGTACTTTGGTCATGTTTGTTTTTAATAAACCACTAACATCTTTGATTTTTCATTTCTCTAATGTCTGAAAATATAGTTCAAAACACTTAAAAGTTAAAGGGAGATTTTTTTTTCATCTTCCAGGCAAGTATACCTTCTCTCCTTTCTGTATTCTGCCATTAGCTGAAGTATGTCTATAGTGCCTGCCCAAATCTCAGAACAAGGAGGTAAGCTGCATAGAGTAACAACACAAGAAAGGTTGATGCACATGAGGTCCACAGGTTTGCCTATTCCTGGAGAACTTTTTTATGTCCATGTGCTTCTCCATCCTCTCCACGACATTCCCTACAGGTATTTCAGGAACATCTCATCCACTCTGAGGAATCAGAATGGTGTGTAGACAGTTGTACTTTCAATGCTCTATCCAAGAAGGAACACAGGGATTAAAAGAAAACCAAGGGAAAACTCCAAAATAGAGGAAAAAGAAGATGGGCAGCTTGCAAAGCTGGCACCAGCCAGGAAACTAGGAATAAATCCCCAAAATGAAAGAAAGTAAATGAGCATCTTTTTCAGTCTACTTACCACTGGGGAATTGAAAAGCATCTTGACCCTCCCAACTCCTGTATTAAAGCTGAGGAGTAGCCAAGAGACTGTGAGAAGGAACTGAAGGTAGTAACACACCACGGATCCTATGCTTTCCCTGAGACCTACAGCAGCTACAGTAAAATGCCATTCTTAGTTCTTAACACACTGTGCATGGTCCTTGGAAGGGTGGCACCAGGTGGGGATGTCAGAAAAGCTCAGGATCCCACAACCAAGAATAAAAAGCAAACATGGACGGGGCTCTGGCTGCTGGTGCTGAGGCTGAGCAACATCCTCCAGGCCCTAAGCAGCTGTGACACAGGCTTGATCCTGAGCTGGGAAGGTCCTCCTTTGGCCCCAGACTGAATTACAAGTTCAGTGTCAATGTCCTACTCTGACTGAACTGCAGGGTTAGCTGCCAGAGCCCAGGTAGAGGAGGAAGTCTACCTGGGTATAGAAGAGAAGAAGTCTACCAGACTAGAAGTCTACCAGAGGTATAGAAGAGATGGTGGTCCCCCACCCACTGGCCAAGGCTCCAACCACTGGAACTGGCAACCCAACCCTCCCCGTGTTAGGATCTCAGCATAGGAACAGTCACCACTCTTCCAACCACTTATCCAGGGTCCTGAAGACAGCCTAACACCCCTACAACAGGCAGTGCATGCACTTTTCCTTTGAGGAACTTGAGCACAAGCTTGCCTGGTCCAGTTCTGCCCAGCTACATCCCACCCTCTTGAGACATATGTGGGAACTAAACTCTTGGGAGATCCACAGCCCAGCCCATGCCTGAGGCACCTGAGCACTTCTTCTGGGGCTCAGAGGTTAGGCATAAACATTGAGTCACTATGACCTCAGTTGGCTTCTACCTCCAAGTGGCATCTACTGGTCTGGAGGTTGGCCTGTACAGCCCACTGCAACCACTCCCAATACAAAAGCACAGAACCTGGGAACAAAGAGAGCATCTCACTACCACTGCTCCCACTGGCTTCCCAAGAGATGGAGAGTCTGCTCACCTACCCAATATCTAAGACAGGTTTATGAAAGCATGTTCAACATCACTAATCATCAGAGAAATGCAAATTAAAACCACAATGAAATATCTTACCTGATCAGAATGGTTATTATTAAAACATTAAAAAATAACAAGTGTTGGTGAGGATGCAGATATAAAGGAATACTTATACACTATTGGTACTAATGTAAATTACTACAACTTCTATGTAAAATAGTATGGTATTTCTCAAAGAAATAGAATGACCATTCAATCCAGCAATCCCACTACTGGGTATCTACCCAGAAGAAAAGAAATCATCGTATCAAAAAGATACCTGAACTTGTATGTTTATCACAGCACTATTCACAATAGCCAAGAAATGGAATTTCTTTATTCATAAAGAAACCTGTGGTATATATACACAATGTAATACTCAGCCATAAAAAAGGACAAAATCATGTCATATGAAGTAACATGTAAAGAACTATAGGTCATTATCTTCCAGGGGTATCCAACCTATGGCCTGCAGGCCACATGCTGATTTTGTGAGGACTATTCTTGCTCACATGTGGTATTATATATCACGAAAATTATGCACAAACCTTTTTTTTTTGTAATCAGCTTTTGTTACTGTTTTTGTATTTACTACAAGGCCCAAGATAATTCTTATTCTTCCAATGAGCAGCAGAAAAGAAAAAAGGCTGGACATCCTGATAGTGAAACAAGTTAGTCATAGAAAAACAAATATTACATGTTCTCACTTGTAAGTGAGAGTTAAATAATGTGTACAAATGGACATAGAGTATGGAATAATAGAGTGTGGAGACTGAGAAAGGTAAGGACAGAAAAGGGGGTAGATTACGAGAAATTACTTAATGGGTACAATGTACGTTATTCAAGTAACGGATACCCTAAAATCCCTGACTTTACCTCTGTGCAATCTATGCATGTAACAAAACTGTACACCAAAAAAAATTTTTTAAATGAATTCAAAAAAAATTTAAGTGAAACAGGATATTTAAAGCAATAATATACAGGAATACTTGTATTTCTTTCTTTCCGCATTACCCTTCAACTCTTCTCTTGCACCATTTCAACACAAGCTAACTTCCCTCCAGCTGATCCCTATTTCTGTCCTCATCTTCAAGGCTACACATCTTAAAAGCATTGTTCACATTCTTCTCTACATTTTCCCACTCCTTATTCACCCCTCAACCCACTCCAAACTGGCTTCCATCCATTTGCCTCACCAAAACCACCCTCCCAAGATCCATAATTTCCATCTCCGATGGCTATTCTTTCTCTGAAGAATTTTATACTGCTATCTCCCCTGTGTCTCCATTCTCCTGTTCCTCTGACAACTCCTTTTCTCACTCACTTCCAGACTTCTCTCACCTACCAGCCTTTAAATGTTGACATTCCTCATATTTCGCTCCTGGGTTCCTTTCTCCTCCCATACTATACCAGTGATTGCTCCCACATCAGGAGCAATCCCCACTGCCTCCAATGTAGGCAGTATGTAGAGCCAAAGGGAAAACCCAACTCCAGTTCATTCTAGGAGTTCCAGACCAGCCTGGGCAATAGTGAGATCTTGCCTCTACAAAAAATAAAAACTTAAAAATGCAGAAATACAAAATAAAACATTGCTAGGTCTTCCAGTTTTTCAATACCTTAAATCTGGATCACGCGGAATCTCCTGATTTGTAAATATTGGTAACTTAATCAGTTTTTTTTTTAAATGAATGTAAAGGCCAATTTGCTAACCAAAGCAAAATGAACATGTCAACTAGAATTAATTTCCTTTCTCTGCTCTACTTTTTATCCTCTTTTCAAAATTTCACCCAGGCCCCAGAGCTTCAATTACTATATAAACACCAATTCACAGTTCTTTATATCTAGTGTAGACTTCTTTCCAAAGCTCCATATACATACATTCAAATGCCTGTCCAACATTTTCCTTTTTTTTTTTTTAATAGGGTCTTGCTCTGTTACCTTGGCTAGAGTCCAGTAGCATCACTATAGCTGCCTCTAATTCCTGGGCTCAACCAATCCTCTTGCCTCAGCCTCCCAAGTACCTGGGACTATAGGTGCACACTACCACACCCAGATAATTTTTCAAGTTTTTATTTTTTGTAGAGACAGGGTCGCATTATTGCCCAGGCTGATCTGGAACTCCTAGGTTCAAGCATTCCTACTGTCTCTGCCTTCCAAAGTTCTAGGATTACAGGGAAGGTGTAAGGGAAGGTGGGAGGGTAATCTATTTTTTGTAGAGGCAAGATCTCACTATTGCCCAGGCTGGTCTGGAACTCCTAGAATGAACTGGAGTTGGGTTTTCCCTTTGGCTGCTACATACTGCCTACATTGGAGGGCTTTACCTCCTGATGTGGGAGCAATCACTGGTATAGTATGGGAGGAGAAAGGAACCCAGGAGTGAAATATGAGGAATGTCAACATTTAAAGGCTGGTAGATGAGAGAAGTCTGGAAGTGAGTGAGAAAAGGAGTTGTCAGAGGCAACTTAAAAATGCAGAAATACAAAATACAGGGAAGGTGGGAGGGTGGTTTTGGTGGGGCAAATGGATGGAAGCCAGTTTGGAGTGGGTGTGAGACACCATGTCCCACTTAAAGTACTTCATACTGTATATGTCAAAAACAGAATTCATGATATCCTAATCTGGTTCTCCTGAAAGAGCAGGCTCATTTTATTGTCTCAAATAAATGACATTGCTATGGTTACTAAAAGTTAGGTGTTAAGTACAGTTGGGCATATGTATATAAATACATGCATAAATATATGTTTGAACTTTGTGTATACAACATATATGTGAGATTATGTCTCTTATATAAATGTCATATATATACATATAAGTAGGTATATAAGTAGAATAGCACTAGTGTTCAAGAATATAGTAAAGATTTACCTGTTAGAAAATACTGGTAAGTCTTGCAATTGACTCAGAAAAGAATAATTTATATGACAGTCACAGTGAGGAAGACATTGACTCAATATAAGGCCAAATGTCTTATCTACAGGACCTGATGTGGTAGATGCTGTAATGCCAAAAGTCCCCTTGGGGAAGAAAAAATGTATTCCACTAGCTGCAGGGGAACGGCCAGAAAATGATGCTCAGTTTTAACCCTCCTTGGGTATTGCCTCAATTGAAGATATCTGCCTTGCCCAAGATGGCCCCTCCTTCCAGAATAAGCCAGCCTCCAATGACCTGTCATCACTGACATAAAAAAAAAAAAAAAACCCAGCCCTCCACCCCAAACTTGTGACAACTCTGAGGTCCCACTGAAGCCCCAAGTTCTACAGGGGTACCGCATGGCAGCTAAACTTCTCCCTCTGGCTAATCCCGCCCCCTTCCCTTCCTTCCTCATGTAGTGATAGCAAGGACACTCCCTACTAATGTCCTGTACCCTAATTTCTTTCTTTTTTTTTTAAACATTTTTTTAAATTATTTTTTATTGTTAAAACATAGCTGTGTACATTAGTGCAATGAAGGGGTACAATGTGCTGGTTTCATATGCAATCTGAAATATTCTCATCAAACTGTCTTCATCGCATTTTCTTAGTTATTGTATGTAGACATTTGTATTCTGCATTTAGTAGGTTTCACCTGTACCCCTTCTAAGATGCACCATAGGTATGGCCCCACGCATTATCCTCCCTCTACCCTAACCTTCCCCCTCCCTTTCCCTTCCTGGGCCCTTTCCTCATAGTCTTGTGCTATAGTTGGCTTATAGCCTTCAGGTGAAAGCTATAATTTAGCTTCATAGTAGGGCTGAGTACATTGGATACTTTTTCTTCCATTCCTGAGATACTTTGCTAAGAAGAATATGTTCCAGCTCCATCCATGTAAACATGGAAGAGGTAAAGTCTCCATCTTTCTTTAAGGCTGCATAATATTCCATGGTACACATGTACCACAATTTGCTAGTCCATTCGTGGGTCGATGGGCACTTGGGCTTCTTCCATGACTTAGCAATTATGAAATGGGCTGCAATAAATATTCTGGTACAGATGTCTTTCTTATATTGTGATTTTTCATCTGTTGGGTCCAAACATAGTAAAGGAATTATAGGATCGAATGGCAGGTCTATTCTTAGATCTCTAAGCATTCTCCAAACATCCTTCCAGAAGGAACGTATTAGTGTGCATTCCCACCAGCAGTATAGAAGTGTGCCCTTTTCTCCACATCCACGCCAACATCTCAAAATCTCTTGGGATTTTGTTATGTGGGCTACTCTTACTGGGGGGTTAGGTGATATCACAAAGTAGTTTTGATTTGAATTTTTCTGATGATTAAGGATGATGAGCTTTTTTTCATGTGTTTGTAGATCATGCATCTGTCTTCTTTAGAGAAGTTTCTCTTCAAGTCCCTTCCCACCCTGGAATGGGATCATGTGTTATTTTCCTGCTAATAGGTTTAAGTTCTCTGTGGATTCTGGTCATTAGACCATTATCGGAGCTATAACCTGCAAATATTTTCTCTCATTCTGAGGACTGTCTGCTTGCTTTAATTACTATGTTCTTGGCTGTGCAGAAGCTTTTTAGTCCCAGTAGTGTATTTTTGATACTACTTCAATTACCTGGGGAGTCCTCCTCATAAAATATTCACCCAGGCCGATTCCTTCAAGAGTTTTCCCTGCACTTTCTTCAAGTATTTTTATAGTTTCATGTCTTAAGTTTAAATCTTTTATCCATTGAGAGTCGATCTTAGTTTATGGTGGAAGGTGTGGGTCCACTTTCAATCTTCTACAGGTGGCCAGCCAGTTCACCCAGCACCATTTGTTAAATAGGTAATCTTTTCCCCACTGAATGTTTTTAATTGGCTTGTCAAAGATCAAATAATGGTAAGTAGCTATATTCATCTCTTGGTTCTCTGTTCTGTTCCAGACATCTACTTCTCTGTTTTTGTGCCAATATCATGCTGTTTTGATCACTATCGATTTATAGTACAGTCTCAGGTCTGGTAGCGTGAGCCCTCCTGCTGTGTTTTTATTGCTGAGTAATGTTTTGGCTATTAAGGGTTATTTCTGATTCCATATAAAACAAAGGATTACTTTTTCAAGATCTTTAAAATATGACAATGAAGCTTTAATAGGAATTGTATTAAAATTAGATATTGCATGGGTAGTATAGACATTTTAGCAATCTTGATTCTTCCCAGCCATGAGCATGGTATGTTTTTCCATTTGTTAACATCTTCAGCTATTTCTTTTCTTAAAGTTTCATAGTTCTCTTTGTAGAGAACTTTCAAGACCTTTGTTAGGTATACTCCCAAATATTTCATCTTCTTTGGCACTACTGTGAAAGAAATAGAGTCCTTAACTATTTTTTCGGCTTGGTTATTGTTGGTATGTATAAAGGCTACAGATTTATGGGTGTTGATTTTGTAGCCTGAGACACTTCTAAAAGTTTTGTAGTAGAGTCCCTAGTGTTTTCCAGATATATGATCATATCATCTGCGAAGAGTGAAAGTTTGATCTCTTGTGACCCTCCGTGGTTACCCTTGATCGCCTTTTCTTCCCTAATTGCAATGGCTAAAACTTCCATTACAATGTTAAAGAGCAATGGAGACAATGGGCAGCCTTGCCTGGTTCTTGATCAAAGTGGAAATAATTTCAATTTAACGCCATTCAATACGATATTGGCTGTGGGTTTGCTGTAGATGGCCTCTATTAGTTTAAGAAATGTCCCTTCTATACCAATTTTCTTAAGTGTTCTGATCATGAAGAAATGCTGGATATTATCAAAAGCTTTTTCTGCATCAATTGAGGGAATAATATAGTCTTTATTTTTAGTTTGTTTATGCACTGAATTACATTTATAGATTTATGTATATTGAACCAGCCTTGAGACCCTGGGATAAATCCCACTTGTTTGTGGTGTACAATTTTTTTTGATGTGTTTTTGGATTCTGTTTTTTAGGATCTGATTGAGTATTTTAGCATCAATATTCATTAGTGAATTCATAGATATTGGTCTATAATTTTATTTTCTTGCTGGGTCTTTCCCTGGTTTGGGGATCAAGATGATGTTTGCTTCATAGAATGTGTTGGGTAATATTCCTTTTAGTTTGTTTTGGAAGTTTTGTAATATAGGTACTAGTTCTTCTTTAAAGGTTTGGTAGAATTCTGATGTAAAGCCATCTGGTTCTGGGCTTTTCTTTTTAGGGAGATTTTGTATAGTTGATGCTATTTCAGAACTTGATAAAAGCCTGTTCAACGTTTCCACTTCATTCTGGCTAAGTCTTGGTAGGTGGCGTACTTCCAGGTATTGGTCTATTTCTTTCAGATTTTTATATTTCTGAGAGTAGAGTTTCTTGCAGTATTTGTTAAGGTTTTTTTTTTTTAATTTCTGAGGGGTCTGTTTTTATTTCATCGTTACCATTTCTGATTGACTCTTTTTTTCCTGGTTAGGTTGGCCAAAGGTTTATCTATTTTATTGATCTTTTCAAAAAAACAACTTTTAGATTGATCTGTTGTATAATTCTTTTGTTTTCAATTTCATTTAATTCTGCTCTGATTTTGGTTATTTCTTTTCTTCTGCTGGGTTTGGGGTTGGAGTGTGCTTCCTTCTCCAGTTGCTTGAGATGTCCCATTAAGTTATTAACTTCCTCTCTTTCAGTTTTCTTGAGGAAGGCTTGCAGTGCTTTACATTTCCCTCTTAGGACTGCCTTTGCAGTATCCCAGAGGTTCTGGTAATTCATGTCCTGGTTGTTGTTTTGTTCCATAAATTTGGTGATTTTCTTCTTAATCTCATCTATAACCCATCTATGCTTCATCATAAGGTTGTTTAGCTCCCATGTTTTTGTATGGGTATGCAGGGTCCTGTTGTTATTGAGTTCAACTTTTATTCCATGATGGTCTGAGAAGATGCAAGGAATAATTTCTATTTTTTTAAATTTGCTGAAGTTATATTTCTGGCCTAGGATGTGGTTGATTTTGGAGTATGTTCCGTGGGCTGATGAGAAGAGTGTGTATTCAGTTTTGTTGGGATGAAATGTTCTGTAGATGTCTGTTAAGTCCACATGTGGAATGGTTGAGTTTAAATCTAAAATTTCTTTGCTTAGCTTCTTTTTGGAGGATCTATCCAGCACTGCTAAAGGGGTGTTAAAATCTCCAACTACTATGGAAGTGGAGGAAATCAAGTTGCTCACGTCTGTTAAGAGTTTCTCTTATAAATTGAGGTGCGTTGTGGTTGGGTACATAAATATTAATAATTGAGATCTCATGGTATTGAGTATTACCTTTAACAAATATGTAGTGTCCATCCTAATCCTTCCTTATTTCGGTTTGTTTAAAGCCTACTGCGTCTGCAAATAGGATTGTAATGCCTGCTTTTTTCTGCTTTCCATTTGCCTGTAATATAGATGACCATCCCTTCACCTTGAGTCTATGTTTGTCTTTTAATGTAAGGTGCAATTCTTGTATCCAGCAGATATCTGGCGTGTGTTTCAGTCAGCTAACCTGTGCCTTTTTGGAGAACAATTTAAACCATTCACATTAACTGAGAATATCGATAAGCCTTTCAAGAGTCAGGTGGACATTTTTAATACTTTTACAACTGTGGAAGTTGGAATTCGATCAAAATTTTCTGGGTGGGTTTACTTTTGTGGTGGAGGATTACACTGGTCTTTATGGAGGATAGGTCTAAGAATATCCTGGAGAGCTGGTTTAGTTATGACAAATTTCTTCAACATGTGAATGTCATTGAAGTATTTACTTTCTCCGTCATAAATGAAACTCAGTTTAGCTGGGTACAGGATCCTGGGTTGAAAGTTATTTTGTTTTTGGAGATTAAAATTCAATGACCGTTCTCTTCTAGCTTGAAAGGTTTCAGCAGAGAGATCTGAAGTTATTCTAATATTCTTGCCCTTGTACATTTTCTTTCGTCTGGCTGCTTTCAGAATTTTCTCCTTCATATTAACTTTAGTGAAATTTATTATGATGTGTCTGGGGGATGTCTTATTTGGGTTGAGTCGTGCTGGAGTTCTGAAACCGTCTGCTATCTGAATTTCCGAATCTGTTGGCATGTCTGGAAAGTTCTCCTTCATAATCTCATGGAGAAGAGACTCTGTGCCTTATGAAGCCACTTCGTCGCTTTCGGGCATTCCTATAAGACAAATGTTGGTTTTCTTCGAATTATCCCAGAGCTCTCTGAGAGAGTGATCTGTTTTTGCCCTCCATTTCTCTTCCTCTTTGAGAGTTTGGGAGCATTCGAAAGCTTTGTCTTCAATGTCGGAAATCCTTTCTTCTGCTTGCTTCATTCTGTTACTGAGGGATTCTACTGTGTTT
>CAUYPK010050281.1:0-15980 GCA_963574355.1 Loris lydekkerianus | reverse complement strand
ATAGGTGGGATTATACCTGCAGTGCATCTTACAAGGATACATGTGAAACTTAGTAAATGTAGAATATAATTGTCTTAACACAATAACTAAGAAAATGCCAGGAAGGCTATGTTAACCAGTGTGATGAAAATGTGTCAAATGGTCTATAAATCCAGTGTATGGTGCCCCATGATCACACTAATGTCCACAGCTATGGTTTAATAATTAAAAAAATAAAAATAAATAAATAAATAAAATTAATAAGCAAATGGTATATGTACACCATGGAATATTACACAGCCTTAAAAAAGACGGATACTTTACCTCTTTTATGTTTACATGAAGGAGCTGGAACATAGTCTACTTAGTAAAGTATCTCAAGAATGGAAGAAAAGTTATCCAATGTACCAGTACTATTATGAAACCAATTTATATTTATTCACACTTTCATATGAAAGATAAATCACAATGAGAGCCCAGGATGATGGAGGGAAGGTAAATGGTGGGGCTACACCTATGGTGTAGATTGCAAGGGTACATATCAAATCTGTTAAGCATAGAGTATAAATGTCTTAAAATAATAATTAAGTAAATGAGGTGAAGGCTGTATTAACTAATTTGATGCAAGCATTCCAAATTGTATTTAAAATCAGCACATTGTTCCCCATAAATGAATTAATGTATACATGATCTATGTATTTATGACTTAATTAAAAAAATAATTTAATAAACAAAAAATAATAGATCTCTTGCTGGGAAAGGAAGGAAACAGGAGTTGAGGGTAGGAAAGAAAAATTAATGGTGAATTTTAATTATTTATGTGCAAAAAAAAGGTGATATTTTGGATGTTATTATACAATGAAAACTCTTAACCTATCATTCAAGATCCCCAAGCAGCCCAGGGATGGACTCAAATTGCTGGGCAGCTGCTTCATGGACACACGTATTCTTTCTTTAGTGGGCACATGTGTTTTTCCTGGGGAAAGGGCCCATCACTATCATTAAAGTATTTAAGAACTTCGTAGTACAAAATATTAATAACCACTGAATGATTTATGTCCAGAAAATATAGAAAAATCTGATGGAAACATTCTACTCTGTTTGACCTTCTATCCTTTAGTAAGTCCATCTTATAAAAATCTGCCAGATGGCTGATTTTTATGAGCTTTGTAATACTTACTGTGATGAATCTCTTTCACAATAAAAAATGGGCCCTTACCAAATATGTGCTGGTAAAGATTTTCTACATTAAATGCTAGTCTTGCTAAATAAAATTCAACTGAACTAACTCAATCTTTTCCAACTAGTTCTTTCATCACATGTATAGGGTGATCAGATTTAGTACAGACAATTAATAGTTTAAACTTTTATGTCAGTATATTACTGCAAATATCTTATTGTGACAGCACTCAGTAAGTTAATGAAAGCCAACAATTTTGTTAATAGTACTTAAAGAAGTTTCCCAACTAAACCACCTGTATATATTTTAAGTCCTTACGATATTTTAATATTATATTTTTAAAACATTTTTAAATGGTGAGGGTAAAAGGCAAATGAAATTATGCTATGTAGCCAGGTGCAGTTTCTAGCACCTGTAATCCCAGGTATGTGGGAGGTTGGAATTTGGAGACCAGCCGAGGCAACATAGCAGACCCCATCTCTTAAAAAATAAGTAAAAAAAAAAAAAAAAAAAAAAAAAAAAATTAGCTAGATGTAGTGGTGCTGGTTTGTCGTCCCTCCTAGTCTGGAGGCTAAGGTAGAAGGATCACTTGAGGCCAGGAGTTCAAAGCTACAATGAGCTATGATCAAGCCACTGCACTCCAGCCTGGGCTACAGAGCAAGACTCTTGTCTTTTAAAAACAAAAAAAAAAAAAAAAAAAGAAAGAAAGAAAGACTTGCTCTATGTGTTAGGAAATAAACAGCAATCTGAAACCTCTGAGAGTATTGAGTAATCTAACCTTGTTTACTTACTTGTCCTCTGACACTTCCCCTGTCAGCTATTATAAAATCATTAACACATTGGTAAATTAAGTAGCTTGTCAATGAAACAAAACATTTAAAATCAGAACTATTCTGGAAACTTCCCTCCAATCAATCATATCTGTCCTTGCCCAGATGCTGAGAGCGTATTCTCTCTCTGTAGTGCTTCAATTTACGTGTACATTTCCGTATATTTTTTCTATCCTAAGATGTTCTGAGTTACTTCTAGAAATGAGCTGGGAAACTGATACCAAGTTTGCTATTCCTCTCAATCTTCTTTGAATTGCCCTCTACCCACTATCACTTTTCGGCAATACTGTTTTTCTTGCCCAATTTTAACATCATTTTGATTGCTTTCCATTTTTTTAAGTAACTTCTTTACAACCAGAGGCTGCTCCTCTGAGAGAGCTGTAGTGTTTTCTCAGTTGTGCTTTTACTTATGTTTTTGTTGTTTTTTTCTTTTTTAGGATACAAGGAGTCATGTTTGTCTCATTTGTAGTTTCATTGCAATCGTCTTACCCTCTCTTCCACCTTGAGAGCCAAGGGATGACGTTCTGCTCAGCTGCAGAATCTCACTTGTTATGGCATTAACATGTGTTCCTCTTCTGTTTCTTCTCTGGTTCGAACAAAACACCAAGAAAATAATTTGTCAATTAAATTATCGTAGGGAAGAAACTTTGTAGCAACTGACTTCATTGAAGTGAATGTATAAAAGCATGGCTTACCCAAAAATAAATAAATAGGCAAGCAAATTTCAGACCCAAACCAATGTTTTTCCAAAGATAATCTTAGAAAATCATTTTGTTTAATTGTTCTCTTAACATTTCAGGGCATTCCAAATCATTTGTTCAATGTCACACAATATCCATGTGTTAATCTTGTAGCATTTCATTCAATCACAGAAATCTGTCTGTAGTATATTCATCTAGTCTATTGCTGAATTCTTCCTTTCCTGGGTCATCTAAATGGGAGTGGACGGTGATCTGATGAATCTGTGTATTGGTATAGTTCACAAAGATACTCATAGACTGATGGCCCTGTATTTATTTATACAAAGCTCTCTATGTTCAAGGGGAGAAATGACATGATTTCTTTACAGGAGCAACAAAGTATGGACAGCCATCAGTGCTTTGTTGGGTGGCTTGTTGGTAAATGAATGAGAGGTGAAAAGGGTGTGGCTTGACTCTACTCCTAGTCCATCATGAAGGCAAGGACAGGAAATCCTAAGGAGTCTTTTTGCATAAAAAGCAGTCCTAGGATTAGCAAAACAAAAGCCACCAAAAAGATGTATCCAGTTTACATTTTCTCCCATGAAGACTAAGTAGATTCCTTTTTCTCACAAATACGTTGTGGAGAAGGAGGTCTGGCTGAGGCTCTAGATATTTCAGCTGCTGCCTCACACACTAGCATCACTGCTTCATTTATCATCCTCATTCCTGGGTGTCTGTTATCATCATACTCAGTTTCTGGAAGTTATCCCTTCTTGACCCATCCATCCAAATAGCTAACCCACACTATGAGAGGAACAAATTTAAAACTACTCTCATCACCCTCAGTATATGGGGCCAGCTCCCTACTGACTCAGCCCCGGCCAAACTGCAATAAAAAAAATAGCAGGATGTTATGGCGGGCCCCTGTAGTCCCAGCTACTTGGGAAGCTGAGGCAAGAGAATTGCCTAAGCCCAGGAGTTGGAGGTTGCTGTGAGCTGTGTGACGCCCTTGCACTCTACCAAGGGCAATAAAAACTACTCTCATCTATACAAGAATTCCCTATGCCTTCAGTTTCTATCCAACAATCCCCATTCAAAATTGGAACAAAAGAGGCAAATTCCACAGGAAGGTGACAGTGGCATCACTGCAGACCCTCATCTAAGCCGGCCCCCAAGAAAATTTGCAAACACATTGTTACATTAACCACAACTACGAAGCTTGCTCCTGAAATACTGGGACGGTATTCAAAGTACATTTTCTTTTTGATCATCTCTCTCCAATATTCTCTTTTTTCTGTCTCTGCATTTACTGTGTTTTATCTTTTTGAAACAAGATGGTTCTTTCTCTCTCCATCATCCCTCATCCACTCAAGTAAATAAGTCCTCCTAAGTAACTTCTGCTGAAACTTCCAAGGGAGTCACAGTCATTTTAAGCCCTTTTCCCCCAAGGTTTTTAACACCTAACAAGGTCATGGTATGCTTCTAAAAGCAATGGTAATTTTGTTGCCAAAAGTTCAGTACTTCTTCTGAGGCTGAATCAGTGAGAAGGAAGAACAAGGACAAGTGGTCTGAAGGAAAGGAAAGAGTTTATTGACGGTGGCCTTGTGTCTCAAAGACCACCATCCTGCCTTAAAGCTGGAAAACGGGGCTTTTTAAATGAAGGGTTTTCTATAGTTGGGTTCAGATCTATTCTATGTAACTAGCATTATATGCCATGACTTAGAGCTATTGTTATTTAACTACAATTAGTATTTTTGGTTGACCTTATCACTTGTGATGATAATCTTGTGACTCTTGTCTAGACTATTAATTATATTCAGCCATCTTCTATGGTTTAAGATACTAGAACAAATAGCAAAAAAAAAAAAAAAAAAAAAAAATTCTGCCCCTTTGATTACTAGCTTCAGGGATAGAATGAAGGTTTAACTCCCCCAAAGAGTGGGTGTTTTAAAGAGAAAACTCGTAAAAACATTTCATTGTCCTTTTTCAGACCTTTACCTTTGTTACTATTTGAGCCTTTTGGATATTCCCAGTCACTGAGAATTCAGGGATCTAATTCAGAGACTTTCTCTCAAACATAACTTTGCAATTATACTTTGCTTACCTGATGATGTCTTTCTTTTGTTTTCATTGCTAAACATAACTTAGCAGGGTACTAAATTTTATATTAAAGCCATTGTCTCCTAAGTATCATACGAGCTGCATACTACAATAAAAAGAGCACATGTTTTGGAATCAAGTAGATTTCAGTTAAATAACTTTATTTTTGTAGTATTTGGGTCATGTTGTAGTTCTGAATCTCAGTTTCTCCAAATGAGGATATATAACCTACCTTACAGGGTTGTTTGAAATAAAGAGATATAATTTATAAGCATGTTACATGAAATAGGCACTCAAACAGTAAGTTTATCATTGGATGTTGCTTATTATTCTGATACTTAGGATTATATAAACAGTCTGAGTGTACTCTGATTTTAATTCCCATTTTGAGAGTTATATTTTGTTGCTTAATGGCCAGACACCATTTGAAAAAGTGCTAAACATCATTCATCACTAGAGAAATGCAAGTTGAAACAACAATGAGATATCAGCTTATCTAGTCAGAAGGGATACTATTAAAAAGTCAAAAAATAATGGATGTGGGCCAGGATGCAGAGAAAAGGCAATGTTGGTGGGTATGAAAATTAGTTTAACCTCTAGCAGGCATCCTCAAACTTTTTCAACAGGGGACCAGTTCACTGTCCCTCAGACCTGCAGGGAGGGCTGAACTATAGTTTTAAAAAAAAAACTATGAACAAATTCCTATGCACACTGCACATACCAAATTTTGAACTATAAAAACAAAATGGGAACAAATACAATCACACCACCTCCTGTGGCCCACAGTTTAAGGACCCCTGCCTATGGAAAGCAATATAGATTTCTCAAAGAACTAAAAATTGACCTACCATCAAATCCAGCAATCCTATATATATGTATACCCCCCAAAAAAGAAATCATTATATCAAAAAGATTTCCATATTCATGTTTATTGCAACACTATTCACAGTAGCAAAGATATGGAATCAACCTTTATCCATCCATCAACAGATGAGTAGTTAAAATGTAGAATGTGTATACAAACACACACACACATACCATGGAATCCTACCCAGTCACAAAAAAGGAGTTAAATGATGTCTTTTGCATGATTTTCACAGATCAAACTGGAGACCATATTTTAAGTTAAATAACTCAGAAACAGAAGTCAAATGCCACTTATGAATGGGTGCTAAATAACGTATACACATGGGCATAGAGTGTAGAATAATAGATACTGGAGACTGGGAAGGGTAGGAGCATCAGGTGAATGAGGAATGAGAAGTTACTCCATGGGTACAATGTACGCTATTGGATGACGGTGACACTAAAAGCCCAGACTTCACCACTATGCTATATATCCATGTAACAAAACTGCATTTTCAAATCTGTTCAAATAAAAAAAAAAAAAAAGAAAACCAAGCAGGAAAAAAATATTTTGTTTCTTGGTTGCTTATTACTTTTTTGTTTTCTGAATAACAAGAGAAATTTTATTGTTGCAATTCAAAATTAGCTACATCTTAATGTGTATCACTTTTATTGAATTTTTTGAAACAATCTCTTTGAACACATTTGTAGATCATTTTTGACTCAGAAAATTATTTTTTCTTTTTTTTTTATTAGTACTCATGCTGACTTGGCTGCATCAGCATGAGTAATAATTTTTTGAGTTTTTTGCAGTTAAATCTATTTTCTATATTCTGACTCTTTTTTTACTCCTTGTCTTTCATCTTCTCTATCATACTTTTCTTTGTTCTTTCCCTCTACAGTCCAGGGGAGCTTTAAAAGTTTACACACTGTTTTAATTTTCTGCAATATCTTTTTAGCTTCTTTCACTCAACAATGGATTTTAACTTTTTTCTTATTTTTTGGAAATCCTTACCAAGTCATCCATACTTAGTCCTTACTTATCCATTTTACTTCTTGATTATATCCTTTGAAAGAACCATATGTTTTTTCCTTATAATTATTTGCTCCTATTACAAAGAAGCTAAGACTTCTTATGTTCTCTTGAGAATTTCTTTCAATAGATCATATCTTGTTTTCAGAAATACTCTTCTCCTGTCAGTTTTTGCATATTATTTCTTTTCCCTTGCCCTGCAGTATTTTTACATTACTCTCTCTTGCTTTTTTTTTTTTCCCATTAGCCACCATTGAATGAAACCAAATCCTTTCAGATTCATATTTATCAACAGATTATGTGGATTACTCCTGATCCAATTTGTACATTCTTGGATAATGGTTAAGTCTCTCTTTCAAATCTGCATCTGGAGAGAAGGTTAATATGTAAACAGTTCCTGGATCAATTCTCAGTTTCTTTCAAGGATATTCTCCTAGTTTGTCTACCTACCACTAAGACTGCTATTGATCCTACAGAAAATTTCCTATTTGCTTTTATTCTGAAGGATAATCCACATAAATTAATGCAATTCCCAGGGCGTAGGAATTTCTGCTGGCCTCCAATTCTTGCTATAGCATTTTACTTGTGGAAATGTCATCTTTTAAACAGTAATGCTTTATTACTAGACTTCTGTGTATCCCAGCTGACTTTCTGGGATCTTCTTTCTTTGACTAAACAATAATAAAATGGAGGTAATGAGAGCAAAACAAAGGAGGTGATGAGGCCAAAAAAAAAAAAAAAATGGAAGTGAAATGACACTATTCTGGTTATCCTAAAATCCAATAAATAAATGATAGAAGAAAAGTAGCTCAATATTCTAGTTGTTAATAACATTGGGTATTCAATCATTGAACCTACAGTGGCATAAGTGCAAAGTGTCATCTCTCTGTAGGAGGTGAAATCTGTGTGAGCAGGGACAGCAACTTCACTAAGTTTTGTTTTTCTTTCTAATCATATCAACTCTTATATGTTTAACAAAAATACAAAACTTAAGAACTTTCCATAAATCTGAGACAGTATGGACCTTAGTGTATAGGATTGTTTTTGTAACATTTTTCTACCACTATCCTCATACCTATTTTAGTGGGAACTGAAGGGAAAGGCACTGGAGACTGCCAGACAAAAGTTATTTAAACAAAAAGTCCAGATGAGGTCATTCTCACTTCATTCATTAACTTTTTCTTTCTTGTCAAAAGGTATTAAGAATCAGCTCTACTACTGGTTAGTTAGATATTTATTCAAACTGTTTTATTGGTAAGAATGTTCTAGCATTTGTTGATCTTGAGGTTCTCAGATTTTTTTTTTTTTTTTTTTTTGGTGTCATTCTGGTGTCTTTATCACATGTCATTGCCAAGAGTTATAGTGTAGAAATAACAAAGAAGAAAATACAGCAGAAATTTGAAAGCATCTGATAGGCTCACTTTGTATAATTTGCCCTTTGGATGAAAGCTTTTTTTTTTAAACCTATCAGAAAAGTAACCAACACAACATTTTGGTTTATTCTGATCAACATTGTGCTAGTTGCCTTGATGTATTTTTCTCTATTTAAGCCTTTGAAAGAGAGAATGCCTAACTTTTACTATTATAGACGAGACATTATGAGCCTCAGAGAAGTCAGGTCAGCCATTCAGTGTCATATATTTTATAAATGGCCAGCTAAGTCCTCACCTCCTCACCGTTGCTCTGAGTGGCTACTGAGTTCTTAGAAGTTCAGTACACCATGATAACATTTCATGTATGAAAACAATTCACACATTCAGGCCTTGTGTGATGGCTCACACCTGTAATCCTAGCACTCTGGGAGCCCAAGGAGGGTGGATTGCTTTGAACTCAGGAGTTCGAGATCACCCTGAGCAAGAGCAAGATCCTATCTCTGCTAAAAATAGAAAAACTAGCTGGGCCTCATGGCAGGTGCCTATAGTCCCAGCTACTTGGGAGGCTGAGGCAAGAGAATCGCTTAAGCCCAAGAGTTTGAGGTTTCTCTGAGCTATGATACCACAGCACTCTACCCAGGGCAACAAAATGAGATACTGGCTCAAAAAAAAAAAAAAAAAAAAGAAAGAAAGAAAAAGAACAGGAGGACAATTTACACATTCATATTCTGTGCACTGTCTTTAATCAAATTCTTAACCAGAAACTGACAATAAATCAATTACACAGATGGCAACATTTTCAGATGTTTGTTATTCTGCCTATTGCCGAAAGACAAAGTTTGGTAAAGCAAATAGTTATAGTTAAAATATTTCTGAAAATCTTCCTACTATCTCATAATACACCATAAACTGTTTAGAAAGTTAAAGTATTTGAGTGATCATTTCCTCCTTGTTACATAATACCTACTATTTGAACATACTTGTTTTGATAGCTGGAATCCATTATTAATAATTTTGAAAAAACAGAGGCCTCCACATAGAAGGAATTTGGAGGAAAGTAAGTTTAGGGGCCTAATCCTAACTTCCAGAAATGTAAATGGTCCTACCCCTTTGTTATACAAGCTTAAAATTGTCAACTATGAAGCTTCAACCAGTATAATCCACCACTGTGTTTGGCTGGGCATAAAGCTTGGTAGAAATTGGAGTGAAGCAGTTGGTTGTTTTTTGCTGTTTTTTTTTTTTTTTTTTTTTTTTTTTTTTCCAGGGAGGCCAGAAATAGTAGGAATATTTTGGTAAAACATAAATTAAAGCTGAAGCCCTCATGGTGGAGAAGAGACAAGAGTGAAAAAGAGTTTCCAAAGAAACTCAAGCAGATACAGGCTATTTATGGACCAGATACAGAGAACTTTATGGGAATAAAGTGAGCTGCAGAGCTGAACCGTTACAGGAATTCTGCCTGAAAATGTGATAAGGCAGAAGAAGTTAGGGTCCAGCTTCAGAGCAGTAAACATGGGACAAGTATAAATAGACACAGACTCAAGCCAGTTGGCCAAATCCAATGGAGTCATGTATTCCCACCACAAGTGCTCAGGGCTGGAAGAGCAAAAAAAACCTTTGATAGTAAGAAGGCCTGGGACAAGGGAACATATATCACCTCTCCAATTCTCAACATCATACTCACTTATATACAATCCAAGCAAGCATATTTTACAGAATTGTCCTTATCCTTTTACAGCTTCAGGAGATAAAAAAAGCAGGGCAGGTCTTTCCAACACCCATCTTGTTCAAGCATTGTTTTGTAAGAAATTCAGTTCCCTGTAGCAGCTATATGCTCAGTACTCATTGGATTTTCTTATTTCCTCCAGAAAAATAGCCAAAATTGGATCTTTGCCTATAGGCTTAGCAAAGACACAGAAAGTCTTATGAGTGAAGTGCAACCCATAATTAACAGAATTTTAGAATAAAAGAAACTGATATGTATCGATGGCCTATTACATGTAGGGTGACCATATAATTATACATAAACTTGGACATAAACACATTCCAAAATACGAGTAACTGAGTGCTGTATATTAATAATAATGTGGTTCTGATATTAACTGTCAGTTCCTCATGATAGGGATAGTTGGTGCAATTCTTAGCCACCCATGACACACCTTTTACTTCTTGCGTTAGTTACAGAGACAATCCATTATGGACTTTTTCAAGAGGTGATATACAAACATAGCCATTTCTGTGTCTCCAAGTTAAACATAAAGATTCAGATTTAAGGCATAAGAATTGACTTTAATAATGGTGTTTCACTTGCTTTAGGTATGTCTTTCTCTTTGCCACATGAGAGATTTCTGTAAATATTAATATAGAGATTTCACCACATTTATTTTCCTATTAGTCACCTTCTGAAGAATACCTTTAACAAAACAACTTCTCAATGCTTCCCTGGGAGGTTACTTCTAGATATTTCTGACTATTGATGGAAAGAGAATATTAAGCCCAAAATCTATAGACAAGATTATCTCTTCTTCATCCTTAAAACATTTTACCTCAGCATTATTTAATTGGTTTAAAAATTAAGTATATCAATCTTCTTGCGATTTTCTGTTTAGTAGTTTCATTCACTGAACTGTAGATAATTCTACAGAATTATCTGTAGAAATTAGGTAATATGGAAATGTATTAACATTTACCCTCTGAGAGTTATTTGATAATAGCTAAAAATTTTTTAACTGACATTTCTGTTTTCATAAATTTGTGATTCAATATATAAAAGTACACTTCCTTAAGGATACACACACAACCACATTTATTGTCATGTAACTGATAATTGGAAACTATCTACATGGCCACAACAGAGATTTGGTATATTCATTATAGCACCCTTACAATAAAATATTATGGAGTTTTAAAATGAATGAGGTAGATTCTGTAAGACTTGATATAAAAGATACCCAAATGAGCAAACAATTCCATCTATTATTGGGCAAGATACATAAACAGAACCTTCTTTGAAGAGTACAGACAAATGGCTAACACATGAAAAAATGCTCATCATTCCTAATCATCAGAGAAATTCAAATCATAATCACCCTGAGATATATCACCCACCCCAGTGAGAATAGCCCATATCACAGAGTCCCAAAGTTGCTGATGCTGGCGTGGATGTGGAGAAAAGGGAACACTTTTATGCTGTTCATGGTACAGTAAACTAAGTGGTACTACAATCCCACAATTTGATCCCACAATCCCATTACTAGGTACCCAGAAGGAAAAAAAAAGAAACAAAAACGTTTTATCATAAGAACTTTTGCACTAGATTATTTATCAGAGTTGAATTTATAATCATCAAGATATGGAAACAACCTAAATGCCCATCAAACCACAAATAGATCAACAAACTGTAGTATATGCATACCATGGAATACTATTCAGCCTTAAAAATAGATGGAGACTTTACATCTTTCGTATTAACCTGGATGGAGTTGAAACTCATTCTTCTTAGTAAAGTATCACAAGAATGGCAAAGCAAAGATCCAATGTACTCAATACTAATATGAAGACAGTAGGTGATCTAATACATACCCACACAAAAGAAAAACTCAATTCAATTCAAGGTGGGGGGAGAGTGAAGGAGGGAGGGGGAGAAGGAAGGGAGCTTGGTGCGCTCCCACCTAATGAGCACGATGTTAGGGTATATGACACACCTCCTGGGTGTGGGACACAGCTACAACAGGGACTCTACCTAACAAATGCAAATACTGTAACCTAATTGTTTGTACCCTCATATTCTGAAATTTAAAAAAAAGATACCCAAAATATATCAAAGAAAATAAATCACCACAACTATTGCTGTATTTAAACATATATCTGTGAAAAATGGTTACATATCAATAAAACATTTCTAGAAGGATATAAAAGATGTCTATTACAATGCTTATCTCTTATATCTGCTTATATCTGGAGGGGACACTAAAGGCAGGAGAAGGAAAGATCACTGTATAAACCATCTTTATTGTTTAACATTACTATTCACATATTATTTTTATTGAGACGTTTAGTATACATTTTCTACCCTACTGACCAAAGACTTTGGTAAAAGCAAATACTTCTAACAACAAACCCTTAAAAATGGGTAAAGTGGTGTTTTTAAAAATGAGTAAAATAAAAAAGATCAAGAAAAAACAGTTTGATACTTCTTATGGAATCAGAAAAGACCCTGAATAGCCAATGCAAACCTGCACAGTAAGAACAAATCAGGAGGCACTACTTTACCAAGCTACACTCTAAGGCTATAGCAACCAGGAAGGCATGGTTCTAGCCCAAAATTAATTCATCGTTTAAATATTTCCTTCAAAGGAAATACCAGAACCTTTAATTCCAATTTTACAGAAAATTTTTTCAGAGGATAAAGAAAACATTACAACTCACTGTAAATGGGTACCAGGACTGAGAGTATAACCAGACATCGGATCAAAAAGTACCATTGCAGACCAATGTAATTAGTGAAATGTTCCAATAAAAAGATAACAAATCCAAACCATAAATGTATATTAAAATTATAATGACCAACTTTGTTTAACATTAGAGAATTAATACAATTTGCCATAAAACAATCTCCTTTGAAAGGTTAAAGGGAAAAAAAAAAACATAATTATTTTAATTAAGAAAAATTAGCATTAGACATAAATCCACATACATTAATGAGAGTAACTGTTAGGAAACAAGGAATAGAGGAAAATGTTTTAATCTAATAAAAGGCATATGGAAAAAAACTACAGCAAACTTCAAACACAGTAATAAAATGGGAAGGCGTTTGTTGAGCTTGCATAGCAGTAACTTATGTGTGCAAGCTACAGGGATAGAAAATATACAATTTAAGTATTACTTGTGTGTAAACACAACAGGTAAAGACAACCCAAATTAGGAAATTAGCAATGTGGACATTGCCTGAAATTATTACCTTTTTTACATGTAAATATTTCTAGTTTATTTTTCTAAAGTTTAGTTTGGACAAAAATCTTTTTTTGGTTTTTAATACCAAATATCTAAAATTTTAACCCTCTCCCCTTGTGTTTGGGCCATAAAATGTGGAAGTCCTCAGGAGTCGTGATGAGTGCAGAAGTGCAGAGTTGTATGCCATGCCCAAAGTCCTTTTTGGTTTTGTTTTTTTCCGGGCTTTATTATGGTATAATTCAACAAAAGCAACAAAAGACAAATATGTAAACAATGTTTCAAATAGATTTCAAAAACTGAATACAGAGAAGTTAGACTTCATCTTCTTCTTCCTTTTTTTTTTTTTTTGAGACATTCTTACTTTGCCACCCTTGGTAGAGTGCCATGATGTCATAGCTCATGTCATGGCGTAACTCAGACTCCTGGGCTGAAGCAATTCTCTTGCCTCAGCCTCCCAAGAAACTGGGACCACTTGTGCTCGCCACAATACCCAGCTATTTTTAGAGACGGGGTCTTGCTCTAACTCAGGCTGTTCTCAAACTTGTGAGCTCAGGCAATCCACCTGCCTCGGCCTCCCCGAGTGCTAACATTACAGGCCCTAGAGCTCATCTTCTAAAAATCTTTTACAACTCAATTGTTAAGATTAAAGAAAAAAGCAGAGAAGCAAATGTCCCCAACATCTTTATCTTCATCTTCCATAAAGAGAAGTAAACACCATTGATTGTCTTACCATTGGAGGTAGCTGGGGTACTGACTCATTTCCCTGTGAACTGATAATTAAAGAAGAATTTTAGGTTTTTATCCTGCCCTTCCATACAAGCTTTGTGATAAGAAAAGCAAGTTGCATTATTAGGTGAGGAAAATGTTCTTCCAAGGAAATTCCAGGTAATACAAGCAGACCAATGATGTAATTTTAAAAATGACATTTTTCAGTTACTTAAGAAGTGAATAACTCCAGGCAAGGTCAGAAATGAATATGTTCTTTAGCAAAACAATAATAAATGAAAAGTTGATGGAGAAATGTAAAGTGTAAAGATCAATCTTGCACTATTCACACAGAGTAAACAACCTCAGAGTCACCAAAAGCCAGAAACGGAGGCGATATGATCAACACAGAATGACCTTTGAAATGTTCTCACTTAAAAAAAAAAAAAAAAACAACAACTCCAAATCAACTCCAAATCTAATCAAGCCTTAAATCTAAATTCTCTGGAACATGGAGAGATTAATGAAAAATTGCACAGTACCATGAAGGAACGTTCAGACAATCCAGAGAGAGAGAATGGGGGCTGACAGGACACGTGGCTGGTTCTCTGACAAGTCAGTGGTCTGAAAAAGGCCTGAGGAAAGGCCTGGAAACAGTCATATGCAGAGATTTAAAAGAGATGCATCGAGTCAATCAGAAATATTGTGGTTTAAATAATTGAGAGAATTTTGTACAATGACTAGGATCTTACTGGCAATATGAAATTGTTAATTTAGCTGTGATGACATTATAGCTACGTATGAAAATATCTCCTGGAATGTACATTGAACAATTTCAGAGTTTGAGGTCATGATAGCTGAAACTTTATTTACTCAAAGCTGGGGAAAATAGAAAAAAAATGCAAAAATATTAATTGTTGATGCTAAGGAAGAGATGTGAGAATTTCTTATGCACTCTACTTTCATGTATGTTTGGAAACATAATTAAAAAATGTATATTGTTCTGTGATAGATCTAGATTATTAGATAAATACAATAGGGTGCCTTTTTAGGAAATTTTAATAGCTAGAAAAATTGAATCAGAATGTCTTCTGAAAGACTGAGAATTATAAAAGCATTGAACATAGAAATTTTGTTTTTAATCTTTGTTAACCTTTTATTTTTATTTTTTTATTAATATTGTTAGGTCATTTCAGAAGTTTTGTCCGTTTTTATGAGTCTACTTTAAACTGTAATATCTCAGTGAATATTTATTCAATTTAATCGAAATAAGCGCCATTTGAATCAGTGCACTTTTGCCAACGTAACACAAGTTGATTAATTCCATCAGCATAAAAATTTGGTGCTCGGGATTCGATGAAGTCAACGAAGGCCGTTTTTGCTAGGTCCTGATTGGCAAAGGTTCTACCGGTGAGAAAGTTATCAAAGTGCTTGAAAAGATGATAGTCGGTTGGCGAGAGGTCTGGGGAGTATGGTGGGTGGGGCAGAACTTCCAAGTTCAATTCCTTTAATTTTCGGACAGTGATTTGTGAGACGTGCAGCTGGGCGTTCTCGTGGAGCAGGATCGGACCTCTTCTGTTGACCAGTGCTGGCTGCTGCTGATGCAATTTTTGGTACATTTCATCGATTTCCTCACAATAGGACTCTGTTGTAATGGTTTGGCCTGGTTGCAGAAAGTTATAGTGAATCACACCAGCCGCTGACCACCATACAGTAACCATGATATTTTTTTGGTGGGGTTTCGCCTTTGGGAAGTGCCTGGGTGGCTCATCGGTGTCCAACCACTGTCCTAAATGTTTCCTATTGTTGTAGAGAATCCACTCTTCATCACATGTGACGATCCGATCCAAAAAAGGATCGTTTTGGTTGCACAAAAGCAATGAAGAACAAACCTCGAAATGTGACAATTTCTGCCGATCCTTTAAATCGTGGGGCACCCACTTTTCGAGCTTTTTGACCTTTCCAATACGTTTTAAACCATCAAAAACTGCATGAGAGCTGACACCCAGTTCTTCCACCATCCCATGCACCATTTGTGATGGGTCAGTCTCCACCAGGGTCCTCAAATCCTCATCCTGGATTACTCTAGATCGACCACTTCGGGGCTCATCTTCGAGGCTAAAATTTCCGGAATGAAATTTCGCAAACCAATGTGGAACAGTGCGTTCATTAACACTATCATTGCCAAATGCCTGGTTAATTTTTTGGGCTGTTTCGGCAGCGCTTTGGTTCAATTTGAATTCGTAGAGAAAAATTGGCCAAAAATCGCTTAATGACATCATATAGTAATAGGCTGAAAAGAAT